>SCLG01000015.1:120906-136243 GCA_004367875.1 Oikopleura albicans | reverse complement strand
AATGCGTCCGTGTCACATCTAACAATCATGGTATTGCAACACCAGAATTTGGTGTTGCAATTTTTATACCGGGGGGACGTAAGGCTGTAATCTTCCCGACGGTCGCTGGTTACCGGACCAGTCGGGTGGTAAGGTTGGTTAGATATGCCAAGCACGCTTGCTGAGCAACCACGCACCGGAGCATAGCGCTCAGACCACTCACTTCAATGCATTACATAACCTGGGAATATTCCCGGGTTGTGTAATGCTTGGTTGCGAGTAGGTTGAAGGATTGCGTGGTTATGTATCGCGAGCGTGGTTGGCCGCCCGCGATTAGTGTGGGGGAGTTGGATGTGCCGCGGGGAAGCGCGCGGTCATGTTTCGCGAGCAAGGGACGACGATGGCGAAGTGCCACATTTAAGTCGTCGCCCATTGCCCGTGTAACATGTACGTAAGGGGAAAAGGGATTCTATGTGGAATACATTAGAACACACCTCACCCCTTGCTTCATGTATGTCTCAGCAGGGCCTTAGAAGGCAGCAAGCAGCAAGGAAGACGCCCTTTAGGCATCTATCCTTACGTTATAACTTAATAGTTTGAAAAAAAAATAATTAGTCAAATCAATAGTGTGCTAAAAAGGCCAGGGCTGGAAATAAGCCTACCTGGGCTGGCCTGTTGATCTCAAAAAATGAAATGAGGTTTCTGATCTAGCCTGTTGGGCTCCAAAACTAAAATCAACTGACTTGTTCAGCTAAAAATCAAAAATGAGCTGCACTAGACTGTCCTATAGGCCCCAAAATTAACATGCGTCTGCCTATCAAACTGCGCAACGATCTGTCGCGCGGATCAGGCCAGTACCTTCTTGCCGAGCCCCAGTATATTATTAAATCGTTGCACATCTCATGCGCAGCGCAGGCTGCGCTGTTATGATGTCACCCTTTATCTTGCAGTTAACCATTTGTAAGGTGTCTTGCAAATTTTTCAGGTGTACCTATACCACTTAATTTTTTAATATTTAGAACCGTCACTTCATTGTTGTAGAACCTGCTTTGGGTATCTTATTGTGAAAAATAAAACGCGGATTAATCGGAGGTGTGCCCAAAGCAGGTACTAAGGGCTTAAGCTCATCAACTGTTGATTTGTGAACCTCCACATCGTCTGGCTTTTCGGCAAAATCTTTTTGTTTTTTATTTTCGAATTCAGCTGTTTTGGATTTGGGCAGTAATTTAGCAGACATTGTGTTAGCTTTGGTGGGCTTTCAAGAAAACGCGAAAAACCGTTCGCGGGTTTCAAACCGTAACATGTTTTCTGCAAAAATATCCAGAAGAGAGTTTAACGAAAAATTTGTCAGCCAAAATTTGAAACGTTTTATTTTTTTTTCGGTGTGATTATTTGGAAGAAAATAAAATTCGTAGGTCACCACATTTTGGGAAGACGAACCACTCAATCAAAAAACATTGTTAATACGTTCCAATTGTGGGACTAGATAGGTTCCATATTTTCAATTTTTGTCAAGTTCGTGGCGACGTAAGTGAGCGACAAGTACCAATAAACGATGCGCAAAACAATTTTATTTCTAACACAAAAAAATATGTTTAATTTGATTGTATAGAACAGAGATGCAAAAATTCTGTTTTTTTTTCGCAGAACTTGAAATTTTGAGAACCGAACGCAAGAACACCGTTCTGGGGCATTTTTAGATCAGGAGACAGAAAAGAACGGGCATTTAAAACGTTTTTTCGTTCTGTTAAAAAAAAACGTTTAAAAATGCGTTCTGGGCATTTGTCCATCACGAGAATGCTCCAGAACGAGCGTTCTGTTGAGTTCTGTTCTGAAATTTAGAACAGAACTTTTGCTTCTCTGGTATAGAACGTCCAGTAGAGCGTTTTCTTTGTCATGTCTCTTTTGTAAGGGTATGTACTACCGTTAAGCTGAATTTTTGTTAAGTTTAAGAAAACTTTAAAATTTACAATATCAAAAATTGGCGCAGATATTGTTTACGCGTTTTGGCGACCATAACTTAGTTGATTTCAGATAGGAGTTTTTTTTTTCTTAAAATCTGATAAATAAAATTCAGCGGTTTAAATATGTGGGCTGTTTAGGCGTAGTCTCAAAAGGCCACCTTTGTATTTGAAATCTGGAATTCGAAAAAGTAATTCTGTTAATTCGGAGTTGAAGTTCCATTGAGCGTCATCGCCGTATAATAATTTTGAATCCGTATCGCGTCTCGATAAACCTAAAAAGTGTATATTGGGGTCGTCAAAGGGTCTGGTTCGTATCTTTTTTAACCGATCCATTTGGCGTGTCTATCTACACCCTCTGGGCTGTTATCTTGCAGATTTTTTTGTTCGCTACGTTATCTTGTGGATTTATTTTGGGCAAATTTTACAATAAGTTTATGTGTTTAGCACTGCGCTGTTATCTAGCAGGTGTCCCTGTTCGCTTCGTTGTTTCGCAGATTTTTTTATGCGAAAGTTGCAAGATAGGGCGCATGGGGTGTATATTTTGCATTTAGCTGAAAATGTTTGGCTTTGTAAGTTATACACGAATTCTAGAATCAAAAATAGAACTCACAAACTCAACTCGTATGCAGTGTAATTTGGTTTGTCAATTCCAGAAAATCAAAACGAGCGCGAAGCAATTTAGAACAAAAGTTTATTTTTGACTTTATCACTTACTTATCACCGAAACTTGAATTTTCAAAGCACTTACTTTTTAATAAATCCTCTGTCTCAATATCTATCAGCTCACTTTTTGAGTATTTCGAAAACAGAAGCCACTCTTCTGCTCCAAAAATTGCCAAAAGTCCCATGCAAAACAGTAAATAAGGGATCCAAGCAAAACGTAATATACAACTTGCAATCCCCATATCTCAAAGGGTTAAACTTTTCTATAAAAAAATATTTACAAATCGCGAAAAGAATAAAATTACTTTTATTATACCACTTAATAGAAAATTTATGAATCTAGTTTTATTTAATCAATTAAGTACAAGAACGCCTTGCGTGGCTCCACCTAGTTTTTTTTTTAATTCACGTTCCATTCTAACAGATTAAGTGACCTAAATAAACTCCCTCTTTAACTTTATGCAACATAATTAATGTCCGAAAAACAAAAGTGGAATTTATGGAGAAATCTTAAAAAAAATAGATATGATCAACCGAAAACAAAATAACACTTTTTCGGAATTGGGTCCAAGACAAAAACGACAATCATGTTTGGGGTCTTCTGAGTGTCGCCGGTTGCTTAAAAATATTTTTTTTTTATTTAAATGATTATCTTTTGTTTGATACACCACCTAACCATTTGACTTAACAGTTTGCATGTGACTTAACAGTTTGCATGTGACTTAACAGTTTGCAGTTGAATTAACACTTTTTTTGTCATTTATTCGTCTTTTTTTCAGCATTTCCGCCCACGCCCTTGGAGTTTATAACGCCGCCTGAGGGTTTATCAGGCCGGTTTTGGAAGGATAAAGTGTCCTGACAAACCCTCAGGCGGTGTATAACAATTTTTTGGATTTTTTCGTTCATTATATTGTTTTCTATCATTTTTTATAGTTTCAAGTTTTCCAGGGTTTCAACCTACGCACTACCCATGAGGCTTAACAGTTTGCATTTGACTTAACAATTTGCATTAGAATTAACACCTTTTTTCGGAAAAAAATGTGTTAAATCAAATGGTTAGGTGGTGTATTTAAAACACTCCCCTCGAAGTTATTGGTCAGGATTGCGAGATTTCAGATTTTTCCGTAGGTGAGAAATTTTGTTTTCTTATAACCCTCCTATCCCACATAGTTTGGCCTCTGTAATCGCATCTTGAAAAAGAATTTAAATATTTCCAGTTTTAGCGATAAAAAGCAAAAAGATGCAAACGCTAATAATCCAATTTTTCTAGAATATGAAGAAGTTTTTGTGCCAATTTATAAATGCCATCGCCTTTTCTTGGTTACTTTACTGCCGTCCCATGGGCCCTGGGCACACATATATGGGGCACACATATATGGGGTCAATTGCTTTTAACTCCCAGGGAAAAGTGTGTGTATATAGACAAACAACTGTTTTTTATGTCGATTTAAGGCATATGGAGGCCCCGTAGGGCAAAACGGGTATTGCTGACCCCCCCCCTAAACTTTTCGAAAAAATTACATTGACGGTATTTTTTGCATAGGTTGGAGATTTCAAGCTCTCTTGGGGTCCAAATCAATTTCTAAATAGTCAGATCGACGTAGTTTGACGAGTTCTACAACTTGGCTTTACCATTTTTTTTTGAATTATTGCAAATTATTGTGAATTATTAAAGTGCGTGTTTATATACACACATTTTCCACCTACGGGCTCCCAACAACTCCTTCCCCCTGAGAGTTAGAAGACCTATTTTTACCGTTTTGTTGCGTTCAGAAAATAATATTGTTGAGAAATTCTAGAAATTTTGTATACTCAAATTATTCGATAAAATGGTAAATTACTCCCACAATTGCTTCTTTCTAAATTTGTTTGCACTAGGCTGTCCCAAGCTTTCGAGTATGGGAATACCAGAAACAATACGAAAAATCCAGAATATACATTTTGTAGCTTATTCGAAACTATTTTCGAAAAAAAAAATTCGAAAATTTTCGAAAATCGGAGCGTTATCTCTAGTATTCTAGAAAATTGCATTGTTAACAGAAAATTCTCGAACATCGTCAATATCGCCCCCTAGGGGTTAAAATTCGAGTTTGCTGTAATCGTCTGGTATAGTTTTTTTTTAATTTGGAGACCCCCCAAAAAAGCTTGGGACAGCCTAGTTTGCACACTTCTTTTTTTTATTTTAGTTATTAATCATTAGTAGTCCTCAAGTTAATTAGTTTTTGTGAAATTTGTGGTCATTGCTTATTTTTCTTTTTCTAAGGGAAAAACAAATCAACACAAAAGTGTATCTAAATAAAGCAAGTCTTGTATTCTGCCATAAGAACAAGTGTTTGCCAATTATTAATTCGAAACTTTTTTAATTGAAACATGTGTAAAGAAACGGATGCCAAGTAAATTGTCATGTGTACTTCATTACAACATAAAACATTAGTTTGGAGTAAGCCAGTTCATTACAGGGGTCACAGTGACAGTTCATAAAATAAAATGGACCATATCTACGGGGCTGGTTACCTTTCCTAGAATAGGGGCCGTCAAGGGGTTTATTTTCAAATGTACATTTTTTAAATGTTAATTTTATGACTTACTTCATGATTTAATTGTCTTATACTCGTGGCATTTGTATTCAAAGCGGCCCTTATCGAAAAGCACGTTAAACAAACAGCCGTCGGTTAATCGGCGGTTTTTTGGCACCAAAGAAGCTCGAAAATCAAAACTGTAATAAGTTCAAAAAACAAAATTAAAAAAAAATATTTTGGTACGTATAAATGTGCTTTAATGAACATAATACGAAAAAATGTTTTTTTAACGTAATAACTGATATCTTAAAAAATTTCGGCAACTTGTTTATTCGTTTTTTGTTATTACATTGCCTTCATTAGGCCTTAAAAGAGCTTTTAAGTGAACATATCCCGTGAATGTATAACTTATAAATTGTTTTTAAACGAAGGTTTTCATACATATTAAACTTCGGGAAAAAGTGTTTTCCATTGAAATGTTTTGATTAAATAGTAGCTTTTTAGGTAATTTTATAATAAACTCAAACGTTTACATCGGAAAAGCATGTTTGTAAAAACATTTGTTTTTCCTTATTACCCGACACTACTCTTAAAATTCAATAAAAGACAAAACGAGTTCCCCATTTTACGACTGAACGTTTCGCTAAACCAAAATTATTACATCTTAGAAAAACTTAGGCGGTACCATTTAATAAACGGTTTAATGTGGCTAACCGTGGTTAACCAATGGCATTTCATTGTGGGTTGTTAGCTGTTTTTAGACCCAAAAAAGTTCGTTGGAATGTTGTTGCCCATAAAAATTTGTCTCATTTTTTTTTTGTTCAATACGGTCTTCATCAAACAGACGGAAACTATTTTACCAATTTGATAACGGTATAAATTCGGATGTATAATAATATGTTTACATGATAATCATTAATCGACGGTTTAATTTCAATTTGAGCCCATACCGCACAGTTGTTGGCGATTAGACCAGTTTGAGGTGGGTATTCCAAACAGAAAATGAACATTTTTTCAGCAGAAGATAAAAATTTTGACGATTTTGACAACCTTGAAGAGCTTGAAACACCCTCGCGCATCCCCAAGCACCCCTTGGAAATATTTTTATTGTCTTAGTTAGGAAAAATGGACCCTAGAAAAGTCAAAAATAAAGCACGCAAAGGCCCGCATGAGATTTTGAAAATTCTGTTTGAAATACCCAGTTTGAGGTGAAGTAAGTTTTCAATAATAAAAACGTATACGATTCGTAACAGCTGAATACCACATACTTTTATTTGCATTTAAAGACAGGTTATTTTACCAAAGTTGGATTATTTTACCGTCTTTTTTGCGTTTATAAAAGTTAGATCAGTTGGTGACCACCGTGGTGTACTTGAATATAAATTTTAATACAACTAATCTCCATCCTCAGTGGATATTGGGTTATCTAGAAATCTATTGTTCAAAATCTATTAGCTATTTAAAAACGACCTTGGACAAATGTGTGACGTCCGGTCACCGGTTTTAATAAGTTTATATCTCTTACTTTATACCATGATACGCAAAATTGAATCTGTTTCAATATTAACATAAAATCCAGACCATCAGTTTGACTGTACAGACAAGTGGAATAATTGGACACGGTCTAGACCGGTCTGTGTCTTTAGTTTCAATCAGTATATGGAAAAGAAGATTCATGCTTTCGCAGGTGTTAACACGTTACTATCATGTTGGTACCAAAGTCCTGTTTGAAGAAGGACTTTCAATGGCTTACAAGAAACAAATGTTCAATGTATCGGTTTTCAAGTTATAGACTTATTTGTGACCTCTAATGTTTTAAAACCACAGCTGCATGATGGGTGCATGACATTTGTAGATGCTACAACATGGCCTTAAACAATCTTTTCCATAGAATTCTGGCATGATCTGGTCGTAATTAAATATTGTATTTTTATTTTAGACATTTTTGTCATCTACCAGTACAGGAGGGTCGTTAAATAAGGGTCGGTTTCGTGTTTTGAAAAACCGAGCCTTATATGGCGGCCCGAATATTATTTAGCGAAGCCAGGAAACGCACATTTTATTGCTGATACTGTATGAAAATATGTTTAATGCTTTATGTAAGCGGACAAGAAAATAGTAAAAAACATCACCAGGAATCAATGTTAAAATAAGCGACCCTTTTTTGGTGCAATAATATTTTTCTCGGAAAAAAGCGACCCTTATTTAGCGCGACCGACCCCTATTTGCCGAAAGCGACTCTTATTTGAGAGGCCCTTATTTAATTTTTAATCGTAATTGTCAAACGTCAAAATTTCTAGATTTGGTTTCTAGATTGGATGGTCAAATAAACTTGACCTTATTTGACAACAATAGCTAAGTTTGATGAGTTAATTACAAATAACAAAACAATAATTTGATTAGAAAACAGGTTTAGGCGCTTTTAAGTCATTTTCGTATAAGCTCGACCTTTGTACTACATTGTTACTTTATTCTGTTCCTAGCAAAATCCAGACGGTGTCCTAATCCATTAGTAGGATATCATATCAAATTCAACGCAATCGCTATCTTTTTAGTGGTTTGGGACACCGCGTGGATTTCGCAACAAAAAACTAAAGTAAAAATGTAATAAAAAAACACAATTCAAGAAAGTTTACACGTTCCGTTATCAATATTTTGTGTGTGTAATTTTCAATGTGTAGTTAAGAAAATTGGAAAAAAAATTGAGAATATCGTATTTAACTCTCAGGGGAAGGAGTTGTTGGGAACCCGTAGGGGGAAAATGCGTGTAAATAAACACGCACTTAAAAAATTTACAATAATTTGCAATAATTCAGTAAAGCCAAGTTGTAGAGCTCGTCAAACTACGTCGATCTGACTATTCAGAAATTGATTTGGGTCACCAGGGCCCACAAGAGAGCTGTTTCAAATCTCGAACTTACGCAAAAAATAACACCATCAATCGAATTTTCTCAAAAAATTTAGGGGGGTTACCAATACCCGTTTTGCCCTGCGGGGCCTCCATATGCCTTAAATCGACGAAAAACCCAGTTGCGTGTATATTTACACGTACTTCCCCCTGTGAGTTAATATTGTCTTGTATTGACTCTAATGAAGTAAATATATAGAATAGTATGTTGATAGGTTTCCGGAGTCTGACGGTTTAGTACTAATATGTAATTGCTACATAATCATTCATAATTTAGTTTGCTAGGTTTGCTCCAACGTACCAAAGCGCACATTCCGGATTTTGATTGGGCGATACTTGAAAATAAATTGCTTATCATTGGTTTACTCGGTTATCGTTGTTTAACATAAACGTGGGGAAATTAATTTCGAAGAACATGATTATTATCTTTTACGTCTAATTTGAACTCCTTAACCACGCGTGTACTTTGAGTAGATCCCACAATTGTTAGGAAAAAGTAAATTAGAAATAAATTAACAATTTTCTTAAAAAAGAGACTAGGTTGTCTGTAGCATGTCCAAAAACATCACATAACCTCAACGGGCCGCCAATTCAAATTCAAAAGAATTGAAAAAGGCCCTAAGGAAAAAATTTAATTTTGGAACCATTCGGAGATTAGACTAGGATCGTTTATCCAATAAGTTTCATTCCGAAAAAGCGGCAGAACCTTAAATAAACCTTGAATAAAGCCTAATCAGGCAATTATTGAGGCTTAACTCTTAGGGGGAAGGAGTTTTTGGGAACCCGTAGGGGGAATTTCCCGGGGAAATGTGTGTACATAAACACGCACTTAAAAATTCAGAAAAATTCAGAAAAACTGGTAAAGCCAAGTTGTAGAACTCGTCAAAGTACGTCGATCGGATTATTCAGAATTTGATTTGGGCCACCAGGGCCCCCTAGAGAGCTGTTTGAAATCTTCAACCTACGCGAAAAAACCGTCAATGTAATTTTTCGAAAAGTTGAGGGGGTCAGCAATACTCGTTTTGCCCTACAGGGCCTCCATATGCTTTAAATCGACGAAAAAACAAGTCTGGTGTTTATATTAACGCATTTCCCCCTGGGAGTTAAGTTTAGGTTGGATTTGCAGGAGCCGTATAAATTTTTGTTGGGAAAAACGGCAATTACTTGAATAGCACGTGAGGTGTGATGAATTTTGAATTGTTATTTTCCGCAAAGTACTACTACAAGTTCAGGGATTACAAAACCGATATCGGTTTATTAAAACTTGTTTCCAGTTCGACGAATATTGTAAGGACGACTTTAAGATTCTTAATTAATAACCATCACTGTGATCATTGTAAGTTTTTCATAACCGTGCTGATCATATGAATCATATTAATGAACACTTTTTCAACGTTCTACTGCGGAAATAAGAGACACTTTTTCAAAACAAATTTCTTTCAAAGTGTGTTTTTCAATTAAAACACCGAGTTGTTTTTTCGTATTTAAAAACCCAGGACAAATATGTAGAACAGGTTGTGCATAAGGTCTCCAGGATATAATTTGTATTCTTAACTTCAGAACACATAAGTTTGAAAGTTTATTAACATACAGTGCGAAATTGCGTCCCAAAATCAGCCTTAGTCGATGTTATGTTTTGGCTGTCTACCTGTCTGTTTACGCTGTCTTCAAAACTGTTAAAACTAGAAACTAAAAATTCTTTAAAAGACTCTTAATTTGTAAAAAACAAGTGCTACAAAAAAAAAACTCCGACCAGATTTTACATAAAATTGTCTCAAATGAGCACCGTGAGGGGCTTTTTCTGAGAACCAAAAACGTACCTTTTGCTAGTAAATACTTGATATTTTTTATTAAAAACAAATGTTTTAAGATTTTTATTTCACTCCTAATAATGTCCCAAAGGACCGTTGTCGGACCAAATTAGTTACAATGATAATTTGAAGTAAGTAATATTTTTTTCTTCGGTCAATGATCTATTACTTATGACTATACACACTTTGTTTTTTTTTAGTATTTTTTAGCTGATATTCTAATTAAATGTTTCAAAACCTCCAAACTAGCTTATTGTTTAATCTGGAAATAAATACGCATCAGGGGTTAAGAGAGAAATGTGAAAGAAACGTTATACACATGCATATTCGAAAACGAAGAAAAATAATTGTGAAAAGAAAAACAATGGTGGTTTTTATTTAAGGTTGCACCGATTTCTCTTTTGCGTTTTCGACCGCTAAACCTTAACTAAATTTTTTTTTTATAGAAGCCAAAAGTTAGATTAAAATGTCTTCTAGTTCACTACGTTGAGCTATTTTCAATTTTTAACTCCTGGAGCGCATACGATTTTTTACTCCAAACCTCCTCGATTTTTATAATGTATTTTTCAGTATCACGCGACGCGCGAAAATACATTACGGAGATACAAAATGGTGCAACCTTAAATAAAAACCACCCATGGAATTTATTTCCCTGATGCGTATTAATTTCTTGAACACAAAATTGGCTAGTTTTGAAGTTTGTCACACGATATTGATTTTAAGGAGATGAGTGGCCTTTTGTTTACGACCAAAAATGAAAATCAGGAATATGACCCTTAGAAATATTTTTAGTTGTTTTATCAGATAAGTTAGGTTTATTAATTATAAAAAAGTCCTTGAAGTCCATAGAAAATTGTAAATGTGGAAAATTTTCTGGCATGTCATATTTGGATAAAAAGGACACTCACTTCCTAAAGATTTATTATTAATTATATAGTTTTTATTAAATTATATCGTACGTTACAATTTGTAACTAACAAGACATCTTTAATATAAACTGGACTGAAAATCGAATGTGGACAATGTTCAATAATATGTTTGGAGGGGTTAATATAAGAAGAGAAATCACGAGTATTTTTGGCGGCTTACTACAGTAAGGCTAACAACAGAATAATATAACATGAACACAGATTCCTACTTCATCTTACTCCATTTTCCTAATTCGGAAACGTCCGAGTCGAAAACTAAGGTGTCCAAAAAGAAAATGAAGGTCACACTATGTCTAACGAAATAATCATTGCGCAGTTATCGGGTTAGTTTTCCCGAATGTGTTCTGATCGGGCCGTTTTTTTTAACTCCCAGGGGGAAGTGTGTGTATATATACAGTGCGTGTATATTATGCACGCAACTTGTTTTTTCGTCGATTTAAGGCAAATGGAGGCCCCGTAGGGCAAAACGGGTATTGGTGACCCCCCTCAACTTTTCGAGAAAATGTGTTATTTTTTGTGTAGGTTGAAGATTTCAAACAGCTCTCTAGGGGGCCCTGGTGGCCCAAATCAATTTCTGAATAGTCAGATCGACGTACTTTGACGAGCTCTACAACTTGGCTTTACCAGTTTTTTTGAATTATTGCGAATTATTGTGATTTTTTCAAGTGTGTGTATATATACACACATTTCCCCCTACGGGTTCCCAAAAATTCCTTCCTCCTGAGAGTTTATTGATATTTCGCAAAAAAACGCAAAAGAATGTAATTCTGTCCCAGAACAAGGACATTTCATTCCGTTGTACATTAGTGCAGTTTATTTTTGCGATTTCAATTTCAGTTTTGACACCCTATCATGAACATTTTGCGAGTTCAATTTTTTATCCGTATTCAAACTCCCACAGTAGTCCTTCAGATGTGTCGTTTTCGATATTTTCTTGCTTTCCCTTTTAGTCAATGATATTTTCCATTTCGTCGTCTGTTCTAAATGCAGGGGCTGGATAAGAAGCTCATGCGCCGTCGGTGGGTCCGAAAAACGGCGCATCAGTCGAGCCGAGTCGAAGTCGCCCGGGAAGCGCACCCTAGATGTGTGCAGATACAAAATTGGGGGTTAACTTTCTATTCTTGTTAATATTATTTTCCTTATTATTTCGACTATTATTATTTTTTCGGTGTTAACTTTTGAAATTCAAAAGCTATTCATTATGAACTCTAACCCCTTTCGGAAATGTCGGGTCAATCTGGAAAGTTTTGGTCTGTAAGGGTTTGTACTTTTCCCGTTGTGTATTGTTAGAAAGGCCATCGGTTATGATTGAGATAACACCACTGAGCCAAACGAGTCCAAATATAATCCACAAAAACACCAACATATGATAACAGTGGAAAACGGAAATAATTTCTGGCTTCCAGTGTGACTAAATATACATATCAGTAACATCGAAATTGTTACAAACGTATGTAAAATTATTTTGAGATTCACCACCTACCTCCTTAAAGTAATTGTCATTTTCCGCCTACGCACTACCTGCTTGAAGTACTGGATGCACCTATAGTAACAGTTTATGCGCCATTTTTGGGTTTACTTGAAGCACATAGGTGGAACTGTTACTGTAAGCAGGTAGTGCTCATGCGGAAAAACAGACTGATATTTTAGGAAGGTAGGTGGTGCATATAGTTATTAACTCCCAGAGGGAAGTTAGAGCAAACTTCGACCACGTTTCATCGCCTTTCTGATCTTTCAGAGCTTTTCCGCCCACGCACTACCCAAGTAAGTTAACAAAATCTGAAACTAGTTAACAAATTTCAAGTTTGTAAACAGCTTTCTTTCTCCAGTGTTTTGCTTACTTACATAGGTAGATACCAGAGATGCCAAAGTTCTGTTCTAAATTTCAGAACAGAACAGAACGCTCGTTATATTTTGCGATGGTTCTCCAATTTTCGTGTGGAACCAATCAGGAGCAATTAAAAATTTTATTTAATTTTTTTCGTCCTGACGTTCTTGANGAGGGAAGTTAGAGCAAACTTCGACCAGGTTTCATCGCCTTTTTGATCTTTTAGAGCTTTTCCGCCCACGCACTACCCAAGTAAGTTAACAAAATCTGAAACTAGTTAACAAATTTCAAGTTTGTAAACAGCTTTCTTTCTCCAGTGTTTTGCTTACTTACATAGGTAGATACCAGAGATGCCAAAGTTCTGTTCTAAATTTCAGAAAAGAACAGAACGCTCGTTCTATTTTGTGATGGTTCTCCAATTTTCGTGTGGAACCAATCAGGAGCAATTAAAAATTTTATTTAATTTTTTTCGTCCTGACGTTCTTGACCGTTCGAACGCGTTCTGGAGCTTTCGAACGCGTTCTTGTGATGGAAAATTGACCAGAACGGTGTTCTTGTGTTCTTTTGTTCTATTGCCGTTCTGTTATCAAGTTTCAAGTTCTGCGAAAAAAAAGAACTTCGGCATTTCTGGTAGAAACTGTTTACTAAATCTATGATTTTTAAGACGAGCTAACCGGATTACAAACGCTGGGTAGTCCAGTTTCCTTGTTCAGTGCGTGCTTCCCGACGGGATCAATCAATGCTCGGAAACACTCGGTGCCATTGTAAAGCAGGGTGGCAAATTTATCGGGCGGATATGTACTCGTTACGTAATCACCAAATCCAATTGTCGACAAAGAAATAAACGAAAAGTAAACGGCGTCCAAATAAGTCCAATCTTAATACTTTATTCGTTGATGTGGAAATAACTTCGATGGCTAAGAAGAACGAGGGTGTTAAAAAAGAAAAAAAATGCTTCATTTTGTTTGGCAACTGAATACGTTTAAAAAATAGCCAAGGTGCTACTTTAACTCAAAATAGCATGGGTTGACAAGTAGAGTTATATCAAAATGAAATTTTGGGCAAAATCCAATTACGCTCACAAAATCACAAAAACACAGAAATCACGGTGATCAAAAAATCACAAACGTTTCAAGCACAATCACTCGAAAATCACGCTGTGATTGGCAAAAACCGTCTAAAATCACAAAAATGGGGAAAATTCAATCACAATTACGCAAAAAATACGTGAAAATCACAAAATTCAGAACTCGAAAAATAGGGAATCCCACTCACAATAACCGAAAAAAAATTTAAATCACAATCAAGCCAAAATAACACATGTGATTATAAATGTGATTCTGTGATTTTGTGATTGGCATTTCCATCCCTGGTTTTCTAAACACTGTTAGGGTAGAAGTTTTAAAACCAAAAATATAATAAAATACCTTCAACGATGGCAAATAACTTGGAAGGCAGGACAATCAGTATCAGAATTCCAAGAACTGTATACTAAAACAAATCGGTTGATTTTAAATGCCGGTAAGTTGCCGTCGGTCCAGCAATCTTTGTTCAAAAAGCGGAAAATTGCTAAAAAACTCATTTAACCTTAAATTGTGGCCACTCGATAATTTCTAGGCTATAAAACTTGGAGTGTTTTTTATATATATTTTTTTTGCTGTGAGATTTGAACTTTATTCAGCTATTACCAAAAAAGTCAACCCGAAAATTATTATTATTTTGAACATAATTCAAAATATGCCCGAAATTTCCCGAAACAAAAAGATCATTTTTCCGCCTACGCTCCACGCAGTTATCGGGTTTTTGTCACGAAAGCAGCCCGATAACTGCGTAGGGTGCCCAATAACTGCGCAGAGCGTAGGCGGAAAAAATGATTTTTTTTGGGAAAAACCACTGTGCACGGGGTATACACGGGGTATGTATGTAAAGCCACGCAATGAGGAAAATGTGTTTTCGCTATCATGGTATTCATGATGGTAAGAAAAAAAGGGTCTACTTTATGCTGATACTTTGGCCAAATTTGTGATCATTTGAGTAAGACATACAGTTTTTCACATACTGCGCTAAATTATGTTCTTTTTGGAAAGGAAAATTTAGACATACAAAAAATAAATATTAATGCTTGATCTACTTATTTGTCTAGACGGTAAATCTTGAAATCGCCACTTTTTTTACATTTTTAATATGTAAGGACAAAAAGTGGTCTTGTCAGTCAAAACGTAGCAATTTGTGTTTTGGGGTTTTGACGGATCAAAATACGTCAAAGTATTTTTATACAAATGAAAAAACGATATCATATCGACTATTTCAGATATAAAGTCGCAAGCAGGGCTCTGCACAATTGGCTCGCCCAGAACCAAAAATTTTTTCGCTCAAAGTTCGAGCCGAGTCAAATAAGAGCGAATTATGACGAGCCCTGGTCACAAGGAGATGCGTAGCTTGTTCTTTACAATCGAAAGTTTTAATTTATAAGAGTCATTTTGTAAAATATTCAATTATGCTTTAACTCTCGGGGTCACCGTGTGGCAATCGTCACACAACAACTTAGTTGCCTTCAGACCTCATGAAAATCGCCTCAAATCATAAATCGCTGGTAGACGGGTCAAATTTCATGGATAAAATTATGGAAAAAAAACTGAAGATTTTGTTATTAGTATACATGGATTCGTCATGATCGAGTACCCCGTAAAGCAATCTTTGCAAGTAATTGTATCTTTTAAAACCGGCCATAACGGG
>SCLG01000015.1:105474-115753 GCA_004367875.1 Oikopleura albicans | reverse complement strand
CTTAGTATCAGTCATCCACTTCCTATAATGCAAAATATGATGCAAAAAATTTTGCCCTTTTCGGTGACGGGCGTCACATTGCCGTATCCGACGGTGGTGGCCAGGGTGCCGGCAAAGAACAGGGCATCATGATAACTCCACTGTTTCTTGCAATGTTCGGAGAGGAGTAAGAACTTCTCAATCGCAAAGTTGGCCCCTCGAGATAACACATTCGTAATTGTCTCACCCTTCACTATAATTGTTTCGGCGCTGAAAGACGTCTTTAATTGCAATTGTTGTGCCCCTTAAAGCAAAAATTTCTTTATCCTGAGTTCAGAAATTATCCATTTTTGATTTTCAGCGAAGATTTTTTTTGATTTTCCGAAATCACATACACCACCTAACCATTTGACTTAACACATTTTTTTCCGAAAAAAGGTGTGAATTCAAATGCAAATTGTTAAGTCAAAATTTGAGTCAAAGTTTGCATTATGCAAACTGTTAAGTCACATGGGTAGTGCTTAGGTTAAAATCCTGGAAAACTTGAAACAAAAAAAAGTGTTAACTCGAATGCAAATAGGCTTTTTCGCTAGATTTAAATTCCAAATTGAAGAATAAAATGAGCAAATGCTATACAAAACTGATAAAAATTAATATAATGAACGAAAAAATCAAAAAATCGTTATACACCACCTAACCATGTGACTAAACACATTTTTCCCTGAAAAAGACACGTTTTGACAATCGAGAGCAGACAGCCTACACAATACTCTCTAGAGCCAACACGTGTCTCCTTGTTCGATTTTCCAATGATTGTAATTCTATCATAATACACACTGCGCTCTTATGTTGTCGCCCGTTATTGTTATTTTTTATTGGTTTATTTAAATAAACGCCTACGCACTGCGCCGTTACTTTGACTAATAGTTTACAACAAAATCACGTGGAACATATTGAAATACTTGATTTTGAAATAAAAAAGAATGAAAAAATGTATGGAGAAGGTATTACCTCCCAGGGGGAAGTGCGTGTAAATAGACACGCAACTTGTTTTTTTCGTTGATTTAAGGCATATGGAGGCCCTGTAGGGAAAAACGTGACCCCCTCAACTTTTCGAGAAAATTCGATTGGCGGTATTTTTCGCGTAGGTTGGAGACTTCAAACAGATCTTTAGGGTGCCCTGGTCCCCCAAATCAATTTCTGAATAGTCAGATCGACGTAGTTTGACGAGCTCTACAACTTGGCTTTTTGAATTATTGCGAATTATTGTGCTTTTCAAAGTGCGTGTTTATATACACACATTTTCCCCTTACGGGTTCCCAAAAACTCTTTCCCCTGAGAGTTAATTACTTTTATATTGAAAATCAAATACAAATCTCAAAGTGTACCATTGTTATGAATATATGCATACACTGAAAAACTTACTCGTCCATATACTTTGAAAATCTTTGGAAAATGAAATATTGTCTGTGTACTCGGAGGCTAACAGCTGTAGTTCTTTATATCCATCTTCGGAACAATTCGTTTCAACCCAGTTGTTCAAAATCCTCATGGCATCAATGAAAGTAGGGTTTTTTCCGAGAAACACATTTTCCGACTACACCCGGGAAAAGGAAAAAAAAACACTAAAACGAAGAAAAGTTTTTTCGTTTCGAGTTTTCTCCGGTATCGTATTTTTCCATTTTTAGGTTGATCCCGCACATCTTTTGTTCTCTCCGGGCGGATAGTAATTCTATGTCCCGAAACTATTCAGATATTTATTTCTCGTGAAAAACACTAACTATGGGCGTATACATTCGATCGGTTAATATTCTGTATACCGTTGCATAACTTTCGGTTGAGTCCGAATTCGTAAAAATAGGATTCGGAGAAACCGGCCAATTCTGTTCGTATTCGTGATTTTGTATCCGAGCACTGTTGAAGCTGAAATAATATGTTTTTAGGAATGCAAAGCGTTATTGAGTGATATTTTGATGATATAAGAGAAAAAAAATAAGCCATAACCACCAAATTTTTTCGAAAAAAGTGTTTTGGCCGTTCGACGTAAAATTAAAAAGTGGATTGTAGTGGGCTAATCCAGTTTTGGCTCAAGTTCACCCTGTCACCTCCAAATGGTCCATTATTTTGGTCACGCTAAAAGTACCTTACTTGATCCACTTTTTAATTTTACGTCGAATTTTCGACAAAAATTTGTGGTTATGGTTTTTTTTTTCTTTAACTACCTTGAAGAACTCCAAAAAGCCATATGTTGAGTAGATAGCCGTATTTATTGAAGTATAGGGTACACTATAGCCTAATCAGTGTTGGAAAAGTTGGTCAACGCTTTAAATTCCCCCAACGCTCGGATTTTCCCCGACGTTCAACGCGTTGGGAAAAAACAACAAACCCCAATGTTAATACGTGAGCACGTAAGAGTCGCATGAACATTCTGGCATGCCGTATCAAATCATTTGCTTCGCCAAAAAATCAATTAAGAATATTTGCAGTACTGCAGTGACCCGTAGTTATTATTTTTCTTTCGATCTGGATGAATACTAAATAGGCTGTTAACGGTGACTTTGGACACGTTCTGGACATTACTTATGATTGTACATTCATGAATTTTTAACATCAAGTTCAATGTACTCATGATTCGTAAAAAAAATATTTAATGGTCAGAGGAACTCAAATGATCGTTAAAAGAATGTCTGTAGCGTCAATTAAAGCGAAGCTGTTGATCACTTAATAGTTAAGTATTAAATGATGATTCGCACAGTGTCTCGTGAGACATATCGTAACGGTTTTTCAGGCTTGAAACATAACCATTTTGTAAATGTTTTCGGGATATTAAAGTGTAACGATATGTAACTAATAACCTAACTAGTAACATAATCCATAACGTAAATGATAATTTTAGTTGTTAACGTAAACTACGTACATTCCCTGCTCCCAAAGCGTTACGAAATGATGCAATGATCGAAGAACATTCCGACAATGTTAACTTAGCATTTTTCCAGCAACATATGTAAAATTTTACGTCGCTTAAACGTAGGCTTAGGTAAGGAAATCACCAAAAAACTACTTATATAAAACCCAAAAGGGTCACAAAATGACGTCATGACCCCGAAGCGTTACAATTTTTTGAGCAAAAAAATAGTTACACTTTGGCAGAACAGAGATTGTAAACAGTTTTTTACCGACAATATATTTTGAATTATGGGGGGTTTCATTATATTGCCTGACTATACTAGACTGTACTGGTACTCTGTACTGGTACTCTGTACTGGTACTCTGTACTGGTACTCTGTACTGGTACTCTGTACTGGTACTCTGTACTGGGACAAACACATTCCTAAATATAAAGACATATTTACGGTTCATTCTATTCAATTTTGGTCGCCGTAAAAAATTGACCTCACGAAAGTCACAAAGGTTTAAATCGATAAATTCAAATTTCTGAGCATACATCGTGAAGCATACGCTCCAATATCAATATTGATTTATGATGCAGATCAAATTTATGTGTTTCATACAGTGACAGCATATAATATATATTGGCGTATGACCGACTGAAAGTTCTTAGAAATGCATATTTTTGAACCCATTTCAAATCATGTCAACAATTGAAAACTGACGGCGCTTCAAAACTCATCAACATTATGTTTAGGAGTTTAATTGATGGCGACGCATAAGTAGTTTTAAAATTCTATCAATAATACATTTAGGGTGACCTTAGTTTTTCCATTTACTAATATAAAGCGCTCTTATTTATCACCGTGTGATCTTTATTGTTAACAATTGTTCGGTTATACATTCTATAACGCCTACGCCCTGAACAATTATCTTGCATATTTTTGAAAGTACTTATATAAGATATCTGTTCATGTGGTGTATTTCATATACACCGCTTGAGGGGTTATCAGGCCACTTTCGCGTTCCAAAAACGGCCTGATAAACCCTCAGACGGCCTGATAAACCCCAAGGGCGTAGGCGGAATAGCTGGAAAATGTGTAAAAATGGTGGCCTGATAAGCGAACGAGCGGAGAATTGCGCAATTCATTAATTTCATAGAGGGACCGGCCTGATAAGTGAACGAACGGGAAATTTTATAGAAACAATCATGTAACTAATTTTTGGAACTCGCATTACGTAAATTTCACTTTTACAAAAACATTGGTTAAACATACCATACGGAAGGTAAAAAGAAAATAAAGCAAAATGTGGTCAGGAAAATNTAAATGCAAGTTTCCGACAAGCGGGAAAATGTTATTCGCGGATATAAACTAACATGCCAAATGGCCTGATAAACCCTCAGTGCGTGGGCGGGATTGGTGAAAAACTTTCTGGAAAAAAAGTGGCCTGATAAGCGCACGAGCGGGCAAAGTGGCCTGATAAAGGGGGGCCTGATAAAGGGGGGCCTGATAAACCCTCAAGCGGTGTAATATAAAGAATAATAATATGAAGAATATAATACACAGGTTGAGTACTTAACCGTCCACTAAATTTTTTTCAAAACTGGACGGTTAAACCGGTTCCGGACGGTTAAGTGCGGTAGTGCGTAGGCGATTTGTTTGGGGAAATTAAAAAACGAAGTGGACGGTTAAGCAAAAATAGGGTGGAAGGTTAAGCAAAAATAGACATTTTTATATAAGAACTTGATCTTTTGTGACACGTGACTCTTTTCTACGAGTCTTACTTCTTACTATTTTATATTATTTACTCAATTGACCATTGGAAAAGTTTTAATATCGCTATAAGACATTGATTTTTGAGAAACAAAGAGAAAATTTTCAAAATAATTTACTAGAAAACGGACGGTTAAGGCAAACTGTTCGGTTAAGGGCATAGGGCGTAGGCGTCAGCTCTGAAAAAAATTAGCTAAAAAGTGGACGGTTAAGCCGGTTTCGGACGGTTAAGTAATGGACGGTTAAGTACTTAACCTGTGTATAAAGAATTTCTTTAAACTAGTCCTTAAAAAATGGAGCACAAACTTCGGACCATTTTGGCACTTATGGGCCATAATTTATGGCGCTATAGGATGCACTTGGGCAAAAACGGACAGGTGCCCTCAGCTAACCTGCGCACTGCGCCGTTATCTTATTATTTCTAATTATCTATCACTTTGTTCACTTTTACTTTGAGAAATAACGGCCAGGGCGTCAACAAATAAACCTATGATTCATAGGCTATGAATCAAGGAACTTTGTATGTTTTTTATGTATCATGGAGCACTGTTCATGGTAAACTTCGTCAATTATAGACGTCGCCGCCAGGCCCTTAAAATTTTTCCCGAAACGAGACTAATACACCAAATGAACTCAAACAACGCGATTGACTGGAAAACTTGAAATCAAAGACAATCACTTTTTTCCATTTGCAAACTAATACTTGGGGACAAGTTATGTCACCAACGTCTGTTTCAAAAAAAAAACCTATTTTTCTGTTAATAAGTCGGAAACCTGTCAAGATGAGACCATTTGAAGCATTCTGGACAATACGTTTTCGTCAATATATGTCCACTTTGACTGTAACATCCTAATAGGGTAAGCCGTCAAGGGTATCAATTATGAGTTGAAAAAGTATAAATAAATTCAATAATGGACAAAAAAAGTATTCCCTCATCAGCATATTATACGATAATTTATCGTACTTGTTTGACTCCAGCGTGGTTATGCCAATTCAATCATTCAACACGGCACCGTTAAATGCATGTTAATTGGCGTACACTGTGTGTTTTTGCGTACACTGTGTAAATTCGCGTACACTGTGTGTTTTAAACTTTTAATAACTAGCTACCAATGTTTTGTGAGGATCGCAACTTTTTGCTTCATGATTTTTTACGTCCGTTATTTCACATTTAATTTCGTAAAATTGATTAAGCGTGGTTTAAGCGCGGTTTAAGGCTCTTCTTTGCCGAATAAAAAATTGATTAGATACAGCCCTAACCTTAAAGTTTTGCATATTAGGAGTCGTTTTAAAATAGCCAATTGAATTAAATGGCAAAATTTTACTAGAAATCTGAGAAAGAATGTCTTTGACTGAAATTGTTATAGTTGAAGACAAGGCTGGACAAGGCTAGAGAAGACTAGTCGCGACTTTAGAAAAAAATAAATCGTATCTTATATCAAAAATTAAGAAAAAACCGTAATGTATATCATTAGTCAAAAACATTTTCGAAGATACAATTTCGGGAAACTTTTCGAAATTTTTACTTAGAACATATTTTTTTGAAAAATGCCCGTTTTGCCCCCTGAGAGTGAAGACTTGAATTTATTCTGATGCGATTTTTGATTCATAAAATCAAACTGTTAACCTGGAACATTTTTTTTCATTTTGACATCTTTTTACCCTGGCTAACAAAAGCTGAGCCAAACTATTTTCTCTGAAAGCAGAAAACCAAGCTCAAGCCAAAAAACTTGGCCTTGAAAAAAATTAAAATCATGATGCTATTTGGAGTTTTTCACCGAGAAATTGATGAGGTACCTCGTTTGGCTCTTCCAGTGATTTGAAGATATAGGCGCCGGTCAATAAATATGAAACGTAAAAGCAAGCCACAGCAATTATTTTGTGTTTCTTTAGCCGCGATTTAACCGTTTGCATTCGTTCCATTCTTCTATCTACCATAAAAACATTAAAACAACATGAATTACATACTATATATGGGGACGATCAGACTGCAAGAGTGACGCCATAATAGTGTTACAAATCATCGAAAAATTGCTCAATGCCTTGCATTCTGAGCGTCCCCAAACGATACAGTGGGATTGGACATGCCAGCTGTAATCGATAATCTCCTAAACTTTTCTTAATTACGTTGAACGCTGTTCTTTCAGCGAACATGTATATTAACAGTCATGCGCATCTGGGGCAGGGTTGTCAAAAATGCGTTGGGGCGTAGGGGGGTTGGGTTGGGGCCCTCAACCCAACGCCAACGTAAAATTTCAATTCTGCCCTAACGCTAACCCTACGCCAACACGAACCCTAAAATGCCCCTACTCCCCAACCCAATGCGATTTTGAATTTTGCCCCTACGCCAACCCAATGCCAACGCAAATTATCCATCTTGCCCCAACCCAACGTTAACCCCACGCAAATTTTGCCCAAATTTAAAACCCTGATCTCGGGTAGCTTGCTACCCAATTTGCTCTAGCGCGCCAAACAATGAACGGATATTTTAGATTATTATTTTATTTTGAAGCCCATTTCTTCTTCTCTTATTGGGGTGATTTTCAACCTTAACCCTCGTCCGCCACGGACCCAAACGTTAAAACAATTTTTTAAAAAACAATATTTTTCTACCATATAAAAACGTAAAAAAATTTTTTGATTTCAAATCCGTTGTCCGTTTTTTTTATTATCACAAGCCGTTCTCTTTTTATTTGGAAATAAAGTGAAAATGGGTAGCTAGCTACCTAATATGCGCATGACTGTTAAAAACTCTCTTTTTATTATATGCTGCGTATCTCAAATATAGATCAAAGCGTTTTTAGTTAGTTGATCAGCTAAGAACCGGATAATAGAAAATATAACGTACCGAAACAAAAGGCCTAAAACTCCTATGGGTCTAATTTTTCGTTTCTTTATTTGATTGGCAAGAGATTGTTTTGGGTTCTATATTCTCTACGGGAAGTTATATTTTGATGATTATACCGTATATTTTTGGGCCAAGACAATTACTGTTTTTCGTGTATATGTAAGCGAATGCTATGAACTTTTTTTTAATGTATTTTTATATTCACTGGTCAGAAGATGATATTTTTATACGTATAATTTTGTGAAAAAATGTTCGAGAACGAAGTCAAGGAAGATATTGTCATTAAAATCAAGAAAATGACCAAAATTATTTTACTTTACTCTCGATTTCTATTTTAAAAGTTTTACAGCAAGTTTAACCCATATTATATGACCCATATACAAATTGTATTATACGTATTATACGTACAATGTATATGGTTATTTTCACCAATTATTCATAATTTATACTTTTTAGGGTACAATATTAGGGTACAATGCTAGGGTACAATATTAGGGTACAATATTAGGGTACAATATTCACTTATTGGCTTTTTGAGATTGAAGTAACTTCTCTACCTTCGGAAAACTTTTATCTTAACAATTTTTTTTTTGTAAATTTCTGGAAAATAAGTTTGCCACTCATGTACATCTATGTGCAAACCTCTTTATTTGAAAACACATAATTGTCTAGTCATAGGCTATGACTCATAACTGTTCCGATTTTTTTTGTGTAAATATCGGGCAAATATTTAAAACCCGATTTCAATATATGAAACTATAAGTATTTATTACCATTCTCTAACGAGGCGTATCATCAATACTGCGCTCCGAGTCGAATTATAGGTCAGCATAAATAACGATACGATAAAAAACGATAACTAAGAAAAAAAAAGAACAAAAAAAAAAGTATAGAATAGAAGAAAATGATGTTGTGATCTTGACTTGTGCGCACGTTGAAAGTCAAATGATTGTGGTGGCCAAACGAACTGAAAAAAGAACGCCATCGCATAGTCACTGGTCAGAAAAACTTGATTTTCATACAACATATTTTGAGACTATTATGCAAACGGCTATCAATGTACAAAAAAGTCACAAACGGGGCTGCTGAAAAGAGCAGCTGAAGAAGGACCGCTTGTGTATTGAAATAGCTCAAAATATAATTACCCTTTAAGGGTAGGAAAATCTCAAATACGAGCCGTTTTTTGAAAATCTAAAAAGTGCTGATCTTACTACAAATGAAAGGGTTCGCGACAGAAAATCTCCAAGAGTTGAGAATAAAAATTGTGTTATCAAAATGTTGACGCGTTTACCATATTATATAGTCCATATATTTTTTTGACCATTAAAAGGGCCTTAATTAAAATGGCTTCCAGAGCCTGTTTTTTCTTAGAAAAGGTTGTATTTGGATGCTCAATTTGTTTTAGTGTTATTTGTACAGATTTGTTATATTTCGGTAGTCCCTTTTTTATAAAAATTAAACTCTTGGGGGTGACTGTGTTACGATCGTCACACAACGGCTTATTAGCCTTCATATGGTGTAACTCATACCTCATCAAAACGGCCTCAAATCAAAAATCACCTATAGACGACGGAAGTCAAATTTAATGGAGAAACTTTTGAAATAAAAATCGGAGAATTTTTGTCTCAATTTGTTTCCAAAAATCTTCCTGAGATAACTTTAGAGACATCTGACGATTTTTTTTATAGGTCTAGATTGATTCGTCATACTCAATCTTTGCAAAGAATTTTATCTTTCAAAAAGGGTAATAACAGGCTCCTGTGATGATCATCACACAGAGTTTCTGCGGTTAAGACGATCACATGTGACCCACTGGAGTCACATAAATAATAAGCATGCTGAGCTATCGATAAGATTCTCATCCATAAATACCTCGTCTAATAAACTGGGCATTTCGCTCCATAATTGTACAATTTGTTAACATGTTCGGCCTAATCCGCGACGCTTTCTCTTGCCTTTCTCACAACACAAGCATTTTTCTATTCGGTTGTCCGGACCGTTGACCGTTTTTTCGGCTCGTGTCAGAGTTTAATTATCCGAACGTTTTACAATTGATATAGTTTAATAGGCGGGGCTTAATGAACAACACAGAGTCCAACATACAAACAAATAAATGAAATTGTGAATTTGCTCCGAAACCTTCAAAAAATGTTGACAGTAATCGTTTGGTACATATGGTGGACGAGTTGAGCCAATTAGGCATGGACTGCAATTCAAAGAAAAAAAAATCTTTCATATAACCTTAAAATGATAACATTTTTAACCTCTGAAAAGGGGAATAAGCTCTAAAAAGGACGATATTTAGCCCCTGAATACTTCTTCATAATTCCTCGTATAAGATAACGTATAATTTAGTTTGTGTTAAAAAGAGTGCAATCACTAATATTTTTTAAAAAATTTAAAAAATATTAGTGAATGAATTTATACGTAAAATTCGTCTCAAATTCAAAAGGATAATACACTTCTACTTGGGCTTAAATATATTTTCTTTAATATTCGGTAATTTTTTTTTCGAAATAAACTTCATTAATTAACTTATAGGGAGAACTGTGTGCGTTTTAGTCACAGGATGCCCTTTTAGGTCGATTTGTGTGAGACGGCCTGTTTTGGTGAAACGAATAATAACGGGAGCGCTTCAATTGGTACGCGCGATCTTTTGGTACTAAAGCTTCTTTTGGTACTGAAACTTCCTTGGGTTCTAAAGCTTCTTTTGGTACTAGCGAGTACCAAAAGAAGCTTTAGAACCAAAAGAAGCTTGGTACCAAAAGAAACATTGGTACCAAAAGA
>SCLG01000015.1:83247-103202 GCA_004367875.1 Oikopleura albicans | reverse complement strand
AGCCAAAACCTGAACTCACCACAACTGAAAAAAATAAAAAAGCGTGGTGAGTTCATGTGTACTCCAATCATAACCTTCATAATGGAGGCGTCATTTAAATAAATTATATTGTATTATACCGGGGGGTATAGCCGATTTGGCAGCTAGTTGAGTTGGATGACGGGCAATCCGTCATTCAATTTTACTAAGGAGGTAGAAAATTCAGAGGCTGAACCTCGACAATGGTCCAATGAGAGACGCGAAAAAAGCACACGTATTTTTATCAGAAAATCAAAACAAGTTATTTTATTATGAAATTTTATTAATTATACGTAATAAACACATCGTAACTATAATTTTTATAAATCAAAAACATAAGAAGTGCGCCGTTTAAAGGCATATTTTCAGTTAACAAGCAGGTTTTGACTCGAATATTTACCAGCTAAAAGACTCCCCTGGGAGTTAAAATACAAATTATTTATAATAATTTAAAACGTCAGCTAAACTTTGATAATTATTCTAAGTATCATTTTAGCTATGGGACATAGGTCATAGCCTATGAGTCATAGCCTATGAGTCATAGCCTATGAGTCATAGCCTATGAGTCATAGCCTTTGGGTCGTCTAAACTTTTTAATATACCATAAGTTATGGTTCAAAACTCACGTTGGCAGATCGGTTCAGCGTTGAAAATCATGACCAAGTTTTCGTACAGTTAATTTTTTGCTCGATAAAGGGATTGGAAAAGTTGCTAGCAAGAATCAGTTCTGAGTTGAACAATAAAGACAAATGGTTGACAAAAATCCGCCATTTTTTTATGTTCTAAACGCAAGTATTAAAATAACTGTAGTCGGCTAAGTTAGGCAGGGTTGAAAAAAAAAAACGCTTAAACGCCGCGGCGTTGGCGTCAAACCTGATTGTCCGCGGAATAAAAAAGGAAGAAATTGGTACTTGTTGTTTGGCGTTGCTATGATAACGCGCCCAATTAAAATTGGATCCGCAAAAAATATTATTGTTACAGTCCTATCTCCGATGATGCATTGGCCAAGGACTCATCGCCAATGAATCAAGGGCCATGAGTCACGGGGTTAATATGAGACTTCTTTTTTTGCCTTTAAAAAATTTCATCCTGTATTGATCAAACAATACCTTAGAACCGACTTCTCATCGGTTCATATTGACGAAATGTACGTCAAACTGACGTATTATACGGTTGTTGACATAGCCTGTTTCACAAAATAAACCTTTTTTGATCTCCAATGGTCGCTAAAAATCACTTGCCGTTTGTAATAAGTTAAAAAAGAGACCAATGGAGATACTCCATATAAAATTGCTTTTATCGTGCCATTTTGTATATTACACCGGGTGCGCCATTATCAGGCGGGTTTCACGACAAAAAAACCTGCCTGAAAACTGCGTAGGGTGTCTGATAACTGGATGCCTGATAACTGCGTACCCGATGTATAATATGTCTACAATGATTTCGGTTGTGTTACCTCAGAATTTCTCATAATATAAAACCGAACCTATGATAAAGGTGTTTTTCTTCTCGAAGCAACGATAAATAAGTGCTGAAAATTTGGTTATTGCATTTAGTGCAACTTCAATAAAACTCTTCGTTGTTCGCTTTTCAATAAAAAGAAATAAAAAATTAAAATTGACGATCTCCAATTGATTCGTGACTATTATTCAATTTTTGTCGAATATGTCATTAAATTGGCGATTTGCGAACAGGGCTAACCGGATTCAAGTTCGGATCCAACTTTAGCAAAACTAAAACCATAATTAACGCGACTAAGGATGACTGAGAAACATAAATTTCGAGGTAAATGAAACTTACAGTAGTATACAATAACGTGAAGATTATAAAATGCATCTCAGTTCAACGCCATTTCGAGCACGTGCGCCAAACTGTCTAAAAATATTCCCACTTTGAAAAACAACAAGGATACTTTAACTACGAAAAGAAAAATCAAATTTTTACTTCTTAACCCGGATGCGCCGATGCTACACCTGGAGTGCAATTTCACATGTATGTGGCTCTCACGGTTACACCAATTTCTTATGTAGTTGGTTTGGTTTGACCAAATACATGAGACGGATGTTGACCTCCTTTAACCGGGACCAAATATTATTTTCGGTCAGCAAGTGTCTCAAAATCAGACCGATTTCGCGCTGTTTTTTTCACAAAACAAGCCTTCTTGCCAAATAATCATCCAAAGATCGATTAGTATAAGAAAATGGTACGTCCAAGAGCTTAATTTCAGAAGTATCACGAAACATGCCCAATAAAGAGTTAGGGTTGTATGATCAAAAACGCGTTAGGTGTACACAAATCAACAAAATTATTAGTATAAAATTATCAAACGTGTTATTGCTTTTTTAAGTCAAAATTATCATACCAAATTCCCTACCCAATTATCGTGAGAACTTTGGGGGTGCTTCCGCAAATTTATAAAAAAAGCATTATAAAAAAGATACCTTTGACATTTTAGTTTGACGTCAAACTTAATTTCGAGATATATTTGAAGTTCAGAAGTAAATCATAACAATACCTATAACAAAATATATATAAGCTTTGCAGTTAATAGATATAGCTGAGAAAAGACGCCATTTAACAGCATATACGAATTAAAATGTCGCCTAGACAGATTTCAATGCGGTTACCGAACTGCAAATAATGATGTATAAAATTTTCTCAAAACCATTAATCTCAGCCAAATAATTGCTAATGTTGTTCTTAAACGAGAATTCTAAACAATGACAATTAATTACAATGGTATCGTCTATATCTCAGGCATCAAAATGGTGGTCAAAAGTTTGCCAAAAAAAAATAGGGGTGAATGGCCCGCCGACTGTCAGGCCTGAAAACTGTATACAAACATATTGCGACCACAAAAAAATAGTCGCGACCATTCTGGTTTCTGGCAAAAGCAGTGGGCGACCCGGATGCGTTAAAAACGAGTTTGAACACGATTTTCAACGTGCTGGAATTCATATTATATAGAGATATACTAAACATATATACATCTAACAACAGAAAAAAAATTTTATCCGTCCTTTTTATTTTGGCATGTACAAGTTAAATATTATTTGACAGAACATGTTAATGTTGCATGACCTCCGTTCTTCCAAGTGTTCATTGGTGGACACCATTCATTCCCGTCTAGTGTCGACGAAAAAGCATATAAACCGTTTGGTTTCAGCAAAAACCACTGTTTTCTTTTGTTTTTAATCGAAGTCCACTTTATTAAATAACCATTTCTATTTCGGTATGTTTGTGCGTCTACTATTAAATATGATCCTCTAACTAGCTTGTGTCCTTCAACAGTTTATTGGTTGCAAATAATTGAGTTTTTACGAAATGCCATGAAAATTTAAGAAATTTGAAGCGATGGGTAAGCTTAACTCTTAGAGGGAAGGCGTTTTTGGGAACCCGTAGGGGGAAAATGCGTGTAAATAAACACGCACTTAAAAAATTCACATTAATTCGCATTAATTCAAAAAAAAAATGGTTAAAGTTGTAGAGCTCGTCAAACTACGTCGATCTGACAATTCAGAAATTGATTTGGGCCACCAGGGCCCCTTAGAGAGCTGTTTGAAATCTCCAACCCACGAAAAAATCACCGTCAATCGAATTGTCTCGAAAAGTTGAGGGGGGGGTCACCAATACCCGTTTTGCCCTACAGTGCCTCTATATGCCTTAAAACGACGAAACAAACACGTTGCGTGTTTTTTTTTACACGCACTTCCCCCTTGGAGTTAACAATTAACAAGACTTTAAGTGTGAGTGTTGGAAAAAACGGTCCGTAGATAATTTATGTTTTGTGGGATAACTAGTTGCCGAAATAACTTTGAAATTTCGCCTTTATTTGGCAACCATAATCTAGTATTTCAGTGCAACATGCAGTTGGTGAGCGTTTTTTCATCCAGGAAATTTCACCATTTGGACTTGCGCTAAAAACGGTTCCTAGAAGGATATCGATAATTATTTGTTGTTCCTAAAAATATACATAACATATGTTCATTTCAGACGAAAAACATTTATATTTCTCTATCAAACGCCCAAAAATGAAATTGTGTTTGAAAATGCTATTCTATCTTCCGGCAGAAATTTCTTTTGTCATATTCCCCCTTACTATGAGGCTCATAACGTATGAGGAATAGGGGTAAAATGGTTGTTTTACATTTTGAGAAAAAATTTGTATCCTTTTCCTGATCTCAACTCATATTTGTGAGGAGAAACTTTAGTTATTCCATTACAACTTGAATGATTATCGCAATCTTCCTGAGCCTTTACAATAAGGTTTAGCTATAGAAACCTCAGATATGTAATGAAAACATATTTTTGACTACACACCTGAAACCCTTTTGAACAAAAATATGGCCAAAAATTGAATTTGTTTTTTAAACATAAGAGGTGTTTATCAGAATACCCGAGTAAACCAGTATGTATTAGATTTTCATGGTCGAAATCAATCCATTGGTTTTCAAAACTAACAAATTTTGACAATTACTTTTTCATACCTTTTTTAGTCAAAAAATGGGGGTGCTCCGTTTGCTGCGGATTTTCAGAAACCCCACAAACCGATCTTGACTTCTCGAGTCAGCTTTCAAAAAAAACTGTTTTGGCCATATTCTAGAACTTACAAAGTTACTAAGAAAATGATTAGAAATCAAATTCTAAAAATGTCTGTAGCGGGCTCGAGAATTTTTTAACGGACAACAAAAAAATAAAAATCCGCAGCCAATTGACTACACTCCAAAAATTTAATCATTGAAGTCGTTAACCGTTCAATTTGACCCCTAAGATCTATTGTCACAAAAATGACACTTTGAAAACCTATTAAATATTGCAAATGAATAAATCTAAACCCGATTCTGTCACATCTCTGTATGATCGCTCTATGTTAACATCAAGTACCAGACCTGGTATAAAAAAACCTTTCTCAAATTGCCATCGGTCGTCCGAAATAATTTGACGAAAATCGATTCCGGGATAATCACAATGATCAGCCGTCCGTCCACAATATCCATTATATGAGCAGCAGGGGCCATTGTCGGGCAATCCGGGCTGGACCCAATCTTGCGGATTTATTGAGCAGCGAGCGTAGTTGCCTCGACGAGGTCCACATTTATGGTAATCTTCCCCAGACAAGATTGGATCCCGTACGTGATCGTAATGCTTAATTAGGTTAAACTTCTACAGTATATGACACAAATCATTTAAGTAAACTGCGGTATCAAACTTGTATTGTCCGCGTAACACCTTAATTGACTCGCGCTTCCAACTTTGATTGGCGGCGTAACCATAACAACGGGAAAAAATAACAATTCTTTTTTTTGTTACGCGGACAATTAGTTTGGAAGCGCCTAATATCATAAGTTAAATTATTATTTTTAGTTTACTCCTGTAAGAAGCTATTTTACTCAACCAATAGATAGTAACGGTGTTTATCATAACAGTTTATGGTATTATGTTACTAAATTACTGCAAAAAAATTTGAAATCTAGGTCCATAGGGTGCGCAATTAACCAGCCACTTATGGGCAAAAAGTTTTTTAACGATAGCATCATTTAACGACTACGCATTGAGCCGTTTACCAGTCAATTTTCTGTGAAACGGTCGCTGTTTGGGTAATTTTTATGACTGGTTAACAGCTCACTCTGTGTTTTAAGTTTTGGACCGAATGCGACGGTTGTCTCAACCTACTCCATAATGCCTGATTGCATTTCGAAATTTTAGATTGCCACATACTTTTCGTTTTCGCACAATTTCGATGATAAAGTTCAAAGACGGGCCAAACGCACTTGAGATCGATTGGATCTAAACGGTGATAAACCGGTTTTCGGAGATTGAAAATGTTTCGATGGTTTTCGTTGGAAAACAAATTTCGGTTTTATTAATGGTGGTTCTCAAAATCAAAGAACAACTTTTTTTCGACCTCCCCAAATCAAAAAACTACTTTTGCAGAGCACGAAAAACTAATCAAATCTGCAAAAACATTTTCTCGAGATATTTATCTACTGATCCGTTTAAAAAAATCAGGCAAAACAAATGTGTGGAGGGGGTTAAACGAATGCAACCATTTTTTAGCTCAAAAATGGTTAAAATTGAAAAAAAAGTACTTTTTTGAGTACTTTTTCAAAAAATTTTTTTTTTGATTTGGGGAGGTCGAAAAAAAAATTGTTCTTTGAATTTGAGAACCACCAATACTCGAAAAAGATCATTGTTTACTCGAGAAATTTCATAATTGAATTTCGATCTCTGCCGTTATAGCGCTCAAATGGCAAATGTCAAATTTATCGGTCGGATCCGCCGACGAGCCAAGAGCAAATCCAGACATTGGAAAGATGTTTTCGCCGAATCCCGCCTGGGCCATGCAAATGCCGATGAAGGCGTCATCTATTGCAATTAAAGGCGTTTTGACAATTCGAGCGTTTATTAGTGATATGCTTAACCAGTTCAGGATGAAACCAGCGCCAGAAACATACTTTGGATATCTTTCTGTTTCAAGGCTCGAAAATAGCTATCACAGTAACCTTTGGGTGAAGGGTACTTTCGCGACCATTTGTTGTCGCCAAAAAAACGCGTTTATGAGTACTTTCACGACCACACCATTTGGTCGAGCATCGTTGTTCAAAATATGGTTTCGCGACCTCATGGACCATGAGTCATGGTTTTTGAATAAGGTTTCGCGACCATTTTTTCTTCTACTTATAAACAATGTTCGCAAAACCTCACCCAAAACACCATTTCGTTCAAATCATATTTTGAAAAACGATTCGCGATCAAATGTTGTGGTCGCGAAAGTACTCATAAACGTTTTTTTTCGCGACCACAAATTATCGCGAATGTATCCTTCACCAACCTCTGGTGAGAAAATTTTCGAAAAAAAAACGGTTTTGGCCGAATTGTACAGCTCGTTTGACCCTTGTCCTTTGTTCCATTTAAAGTCGGCGTATCGATGACCTTCCACACGAACCGGCTCGTTGCCAAGATCGCCGCCCATTACGGCACCGTATATTGCCGGTACATCAGTTAAGAAATCTCGCAATTTTTCTTGCAGCATCCATGGGTTAACCAAAATGTCGTCGTCTCCTTTGAATAAAAAATCAACGGGACAAGCCCTGGTAACCCATGACACGAGCATTGAGTCCTGTTTATGGACATAAGAGTTATAAAAATTTTGAACTGGAAATTTAAAATCAAATACAATCCCTGCTCCACAATCGTTACACCCCAGATCGTTGCAAAATGACGTCATGATGCCAAATCGTTACGATTTTTCTTTCGAGGTTTAGTGCTCCCAAATCTGTACGCTTTTTGTTTGGTATGTAATCTTTACGAAATGACGTCCAAATCGACCCCAAATCGTTACGATTTTTGAACAACAAATCGTAACGATTTCGGAACAGGGACTGTATACCACCTGACCGGTTATGTTAGCTCTATAAAGGCTAAAATGCAGCAAACAGGTAGGTAAGATAACCCAACTTTGGTAAGATAACCCGTCAGGTGGTGTATATCAATAATTCCAAAGTTATAATAGTGAGCTCTACTTGGTTCCAATTGGTTGTAATTCATTTTTACGCTCACCGTGCTTTAGATAAACTTTTGATAAATGCAGAATATTTGGTAAATGTAATTTTTAAGATATCATATTTTATCTTATATATTTTATATACACCACCTAACCATTTGACTTAACACTATTTGGCTTAACAGTTTGCATTTGACTTAACAGTTTGCAGTTGAATTAACACTTTTTTGTCCTTTTTTTGTCTTTTTTTTCCCAGCATTTCCGCCTACGCCGTTGGGTTTTATCACGCCGCCCGATGTATCATAAAAATTGAGATATTTTTAATATACTGATTCCCACACACTTACGATCATACGGTATTTGATATATTGGTCGTTTGCCACTTATCACCGAGATCGAGTACTTTGTGTTTTGCCTTTTATTTCATGATTGTGTTAGTTCCTACTTCTCGCAAATTGTATATTTCGACTCAGACAAAATGCGCCAGAGTAAACCACCTTGGTGGATAAATACAAGTTGAATCAGGGGGAATTATACAATGTGACATTTTATTTAATAGGTAAGCCATTAGGCACCTATTCTTTGCATCTTTTTAATGAAGTCTAATAAACCGTACAACCGGACCAGATCGTCGTTAATATATTTTGTTATATTTTTATGATTTATATGGCGACCCACGTAATTCGAAACTGGACTTCTGGAAAAAAAGAGAGCGATACAAATTGATGTTGAGGGTTCGAAACGGAAAACGAGAACGAGAGAATTCGATCATGGAAAAACTAAAATTAAAATTTTGACGTTTATATTTGCGCGCGAAATGTTCCTACATTCAATCAGTACACCATTTCTTGTTACATAAGGATACTATTTTGTTAACGTTTCAAAAACACTAACTGCGCGTGAAGGCCAGAGTTGAATAAACTATACCGTATAAATTACGCAATAATTTTTTTTTTTTTGAAATTTTTTTTTATAATACACATCGACAATTCGCAAAGTTAATTGCCTCATAATTTTACGGTATAATTAATAATCCGCTTGAACTTAGTTTTTTTTTCTCCTTGATTATTTTTTTAGTTGTAAGTCTTTTTGGGGGTTGTCGACTTGATGCGGATGATCAAAAGCGAATCAAGTTTTTTTTTGTTTCAGCGCACTTTTTTTCTTTCATGCTAAGTTGACGAGGGTTTATCAAGCCGGTTTTGGAAGGAGAAAGTGGCCTGACAAACCCTCAGGCGGTGTATAACAATTGTTTGGATTTTTTCGTTCATTATATTGTTTTATATCAATTTTTTATAGTTTCGAGTTTTCCAGGGTTTTAACCTAAGCACTACCCATGTGGCTTAACAGTTTGCATTTGACTTAACAATTTGCATTTGAATTAACACCTTTTTTCGGAAAAAATGTGTTTAGCCAAATGGTTAGGTGGTGTATTAGAGACTATAAATTATAGTCTATAATTTTTTGAATTATTATTATTATAGAGTATGAATTATTATTTATAGTCTATAATTTATAGAGAACTGAGATCCATTCCTTGAAAGTTAAATTCCGAAATGACTCGACAAAATCTCCAATAAGCATGTCGTCATACAAGACCGATTCATTTAGTAAACTACTGAGACCTCGATTACCAGCGACGAGAAATACTAACTTTTATAAGGTTATGAATTTAATCACCCGCGTTTGAAATCAAGAAGGAAAGCTCGATTAGGGACTATTTTACACCACCTGTCTACGTAACTTAACACCGCGTAAATTAACGAAATTGACGTAACTTAACAAAAATCACGTAACTTAACATTTTTCTCGCGGCAACTTTTCCTACCTACGTAATTTAACAAAAATCACGTAACTAAACAAAAATCACGTATTTTAACAAAATAAAATCTGTCTGTCTTTCTTTTTTTTTTTTTTTTCAAAACGTTGTCCCAGTGTAACAAACAGTTTTTTTAAACGTCAAATAGATTATTGGTAGAGTAGACGTAGGTATAGAGTAAGGAATTTTGATACGAAAATATAGAAAAAAAACCTAAATTGACGTAACTGAACAGTTTTTAAATCTTTGACGAAAGAGCCTAAACTGAGGTAACTTAACAGTTTTTAAAAAGTTTTTCAGCACTTCCGTCTCCGCACTACCCATCCAACTTAACACAATTGACGTAACTTAACAAAATGTACGTAACTTAACCTTCAAACACATATGACGGAGGTTTCTCTGTCCGGGCATAAAAAATACATTTTTTATGGTGTTTCAATCCATTAAATGTAACGGCAGTGAAAACTAACATAGATTAATCGATTACAAAGTCGGAAACAGATAAAAACAAAAAAATGTTTCCGTAAAGATTATTAATTAGTCATTTATTGGAGCTAAGAAACCTCAAAATAAAGGTTATTTGCAATTAATAGTTTTCAGGCACACTTTTTTTTCTGTCATATTTTTCCAAAATTTTAAAGTAGTTAACGGNATGATTAAAAATTACGTAAGTAAGAACACACCGATAGATGGGACGGAGAAACCTCCGTCCGATGTGTTCAGGGAACTGTTTTAAATATGTGTTCAAAGGTTAACACTTTTTTCCAAAACGTTTTGTTAAGTTACGTAGACAGGTAGTGGATAATCATTATATGGTGTTTTGAAAACCTATCCCTAATTATGCTGCTGTTTTAAATTTAAACATTCAATATTTTGACAAACAGTCTTCTGTTTTGTAAAAGAAGCAAAAAGAACAATTTGAATGGAAAAAAAATTTGCAAATAAAAATGTCCCTATTTTGCACCATGGTCCCTTATTACACCCTTCTGCAATAAGAAATATGAAAAAAATCTTGCGATGTTATATTGAAACCTAGACTTAGAGGGATATGAAGAATAATAAGTCGAATTTCCCCAAGTATTTCGAATAACATTACGCTGACTTTTGTTTTGAACAATTGTTTTAATGGCAATCAGTAGTGATATCCCACTGCATTTTTTCGGTTCCTTCAATTGGGGATTTCAAGCACACAATGGTCATTTTTGGTAAATAAACCAAACGAGTTGGGTTATTAGTAGGTAAAACTCCTGGTCATTTTGTACTTTAAGTATAATATAACCACAAAACAAGTCAATTTAAGTATTTTTTCACCAAGTTCAAATTTTGACCTTGACCTCCACACAATCCGAGTATGGTTGGCGAAAAATATTTTTTTGTCCAAACAATAACCATTTTTGACCCAAAATTGACCTTATATGGAATTTTCAGCAAATTTGAAGTATTTTCAAAAAATATGTTGACCAGGAATTTTACTTAGTTATTAGACCCGGAGATGCGCGAAATTTTATTCAAAAAAAAAATTGTAAGATCATAATTACGAGAATTAACAATTACGGTTTTAATTGATAATCATACCATGACATCGAAAATAGAACATCAACAAAGGAACAGAAAAATAAAATTAAAATATCCAAGATAGCCTATCTTAGATAGGAATCGAACCCACGACCTTCGTGTTATGACGTCCGAGCCTCAGCCCACTGCCCCAATAATTATAATTCTAAACCTAAAATGGACCCTAGAAAAGCCAAAAGTAGAGCCCGCAAAGGCGCGCATAAAATTTTAAAAATTCTGTTTGAAATACCCACCTTCAATATAGTATATTTGCGCGGCAAGTGCATCGATGGTTCTGAGTTCATTTTGTTAACCAAACCAATTTAACTCCCGAATAGCAATAAGTGAATGTGCGGGTTTAATACGGGTGTAACGAAATTAAGGAGAGGACAAAGGTGTTGTTCAGAACATGTAAGATTATCTTGTTTTGCCAAAAAAGTTCCTCGTAAAGGTTATATACCGTACAACGCCAGAAAAGATACGGGTATAGCGGCATCATTTTACAATGAATTTCAATCATTTTTGAGATATATACGTATTCCGGAACATACAATATGTTTCAATACAACATGTAATGTTTCAATGAATTCAATTGAGTTTGACAACTAATTACTCGTGTCCCATGCCACCTGCAGAGCCTTGAACTGGAAAAAAAAATCGAATTTTCAAAATGAAACTAGTTCTGCAATTTTAAAGATATTAAATTTATTTTTTCTGTGAATGAAACGTCTTTATTTAGCGCAAAATGGTGTTTTTCAGTAATTTTTGAACTGAGATCTCAATGAAAAATATCGGTGAAAAATTTCAAAAAGGACTGATCGAGTTTCATGACCTTGATTTTTAATTTTCTTCATATCTCTAAAAAGATAATGAGCTCTACTTTTTTCTCTGAAAATAATAAAAACGTTTACAAAATTTTCCGTAAGATCCATGGTCGATAATGAATTTTTTTGGTTCGTTTTTTCTTTCGTCTGTTCTATTTAGAACTTGCTGATTTACTCGAAGCCCTGACTTTTTGTATAAAGCATGCGTTTTATCTCTTCTTTTCCCCTCAATGTGTTTTTTCCACAAAATCAAACTTACCAAGTTTACAATAAAACTTAGAATTAGCAAAATTATAGTAAGTCGGTTCATTGTTTTGATTTAAATGCGATGACATTCTTCACTTTGCTCTAACCGGACATTCAGCTAAAGGCTTATTTTGATCCGGCAAAAATAGAAAAAATGTGAAATATTTTTTTTTTATTTCCACTTAAATAAAATCCATCAAATAATACAAAAGGCAAAGCAACGTTTTCCGCTGCTTAACTCCTGCGGGCTGTTCAAAACCATTTCAGAAGTACGACGTTAACAAATTATTGGGCGAAAAGTAGTACCATTACCAATATAATTTGACAATTACAGTATAACTGTAAAGTAACAATTACAGTATAACTTTGTTCAAGCTTTAAAAGGTTGGTGACGTAAAAGGCAATAAGTTGTATTTTTTTTTCTGAAAATTGAAACGAATATCTACTACACTCTTTGAGTGTTTATGTGACCATTTCGCGACCTGAAAAGTGGTCAAATAAAGGGAAATTGGTCAGATAAACCCGCAAGTGAAGGCGAAAAACTTTGCTGGAATTTTTTGGTCACATAAACCAACGTTCGAGCTCGGTGTAGTTTTGTATCAAATTTCGGTGCATAAACTGTATATCTTGTTCCTGTTAAAATTATACGATGCAGCTCCCAAATTGTCTCAGAGAAACGTTGCCACTTACAGTAAGTGACTTACTGTATAAAGAAGCAGAGAAAATTGGTCTAAGATAAGTAAAACTGGACATCGAAATATTTTGTAAAAACGATCGGATATTGAAGATTCAACATATGAAAATAATTCAAGCAGTGTTAGAATTGTTAATGGTTTTAAAAAAGTTTTGACTCAGTGGCCACGTTAACCCTCATACGTAGGCGGGATATGCTGGAAAACTTTTCCCCAAAATTGGTCACAATAACAACTTGCTCTATAGAGTCGCCATTCCTCTATCCAGTCGTGCGAAATAAAAATTGCCAAGTTACGTCTGCGCTTCCCAGGAGCAATTCTTAAGGAAAAATGGTCCACTTGCACGCGCCGTGGGGGCACAAATGTTGAGCAATTTGCATTATTAGTAATAATTTATTACATAGTCAAAAGTTAACAGTTTTTTAAAGTCAAATTAAAAATCATTGTTTTCATTTACAATAGCTGATACCCAGCCCGATTGCAGTGATCATGGACTATGTATATCACAGGTATGTTACATACCGTATGTATTATACTATGTATGCTACAGCCAGACATTTTGCCAATAATTCAGTACCGTATTCGAATTCTACACGTATTAATTTAAAAAATAATAATCTTTAAACTTACAACACATCCAACTTTACGGTATTATTTTGAATTGGACAGTTTAGGTTACAAATTTCTTTCCCTCCGAAAAACACACGTTAAATTCAATTTACGCGATTATTTTCCTGGATCAAAGGCTTCACAAGATTACACTAACTTCGAAAACAAAACTTAAAAAAAACGGACAAAGTAAAAAATGCATATAAGTTCGTCATCAAGCCAGTAACACATACTTCGCACAATTAAAAGCGTCGCCATGTTCGTACGAAAGCCAATTACGGTTAAATTAGCTTAGACGTCGCTGTGGCTAACCGACATTCACCAAATAGCTACAATCAAATACACGTGTTTGTGTACCATATTAATTTTAGTGGTGGTTTGGTACCGTACAGACAAAAGACTATTTGCTGTGTTAACACAACGGTTTTAGGTTTAAGGTCTCTTTCTATTGGCCACACTACTTTTTTACAATGTTTCAGGAAAATTTCCAATTTTCCCAAATAATGTACAAATTATCCGTTATGGACCTTTTGAAACTTTGCAAACCTTTTGCAAACTTGCATGTGATACAAATTTTACTGAGAAAAAAAAACAAATAGGAAGAACCGTAATTCGACCGATTGAAGAAGAATTCCCGTGTTCAGGGACCTAAATAATCGTGCTTAGGGGTTAAAAAGTGGATTCTTGTAAGTTAGTACAATTTTTGGCCCTGCAACAAATAACCGTTTTTTAACTCGTGTTCTCATTTCTTCAAATTTACGGGGGTTATAGGAAATTTAACATCATGTTTTTTTTCAAATTAATGCAATCGAGTTCAGAGTGCGCCGGATTTTGGCCCTTTAATCGTGGTGAAAAATTGAAGGTTGTTTTTGTCCACTTTCTGGTCAAAATTTGATGTTCAGGACGGCTGTACAAAATTTTCGCTAACTCATGGCGGTTTGATTAAGAAAATAATCTATCTAATTCGACGTCTCAGTAATAAATACGAACGACCAACGTTGGTGGCCAACCCAACGACAGTCAAGTTCAATTTCTTGCTTTTTTCTCACATTTTCACGAAATCAACCATTGAAGAGCCGTTTTCTGGCCCTCTTTCTGACCAGAACTTGATAAACATAGTAGCCAGCAAAAAAAAAAAATGGGGTACAAATGTGTATCTCGGTGAAAAACAAAAGCCTATAATTTACGAATAGGGTTTGGAACAATTTCGGGAGAACCGAGTATGTTAGGACAGTTCAGGAGGGCGGGCTCTGGGCGGTTCTTAAGAAACTATGCATGTCACTGTGACAGGTAGCATATTTCATTGAGCAATTCAAATTTTTACGTGTTAAAAATTGTTTTTATTTTATTCGTACTATTTATCATCGTGCAAATATAATCAACTATGGTATTTTTGTTCGTATTTGCAACGCAGGAATGTATGACGGAAGAACAAGTCAGTATGAAGCATACATTTCAGTCGAAAAAAAATTATATGATGTTTTCAGCAAAAAAAAAACAGCTCAACCGGAGATCCTGAAATACTGGTAATATGGATAAAAACTAAAATATTGGTAGCCATACAAAAAATGGTTTCCAGAATTCTTTTACTTTAAGTAGTTGATATAAAAGTTGATTATAAGGCTAGTCGGAATAAAAGTTTTTGCTAATTCAACCGAGGCATTTCCGTACGCCTTATCCGTTATAGGGCTAAAACTCGTTATGGGGCTATTTTTCAAAGCCAATTTAGTAGCCCTATAACGAGTCATCTGAAGTATCTCTTCTATTCATTATAGTGAGACACAAGAAGTACAAAAGCATTCCCCATTCCGCAAAGAGGCGTTCTGATAAGTGAAGCCTCGCCTTATAAGGGTACTTTTGGCAAGAAAAACTTTTCAAAAGGATCCGACATGAGTCACACGACTATACAACAACGTACTATGTTAATATTCTTACACAATTCAAAATAGCGTGATATACTATTGGTGGCACCAGTCACATATGCGATAACCCGGTAAGGCTTGCAAGGCTTTGTATAACGTATACGGTACAGATGTGGTGCGTGTAATCGTCCCCTTACCCTAACGTCGCGATAAGCAACATCAATATTTTTTCGGCTGACGTAAACAACCGCATTATAATCCGCTTTGTTCTGTTAACTTTTTTGCCAAGACAATCACTGCTCCCCATTTATTTCAATTTTCGATAAAAATGGGGAATTTGAGGCTACATACATTTTAAGTATTTTGTATTTTTTCACATTTTTAATAACTTTTCGAGTGTTACAATTTGGCAAAATTAATTATCAATTAAATGGCTCCTAATGGCGCAAAATAATTGAAGGGCCGTTTGGGCGAAAAAAAGCTTAATAGGTAAGAAAAGAACCGAAGCAGATAATATTTTATAGAGATAAAAATTATAATATCTTTAACGAACTTTTATCTATTTCTCTAATTGCCCAATGCTAACGGTTTTTGAGAAACATCGACGGCCGTCGGACGAACGATGTTCTCTGGCTGGCCGTTCAACATTTGCCGACAAAAGACGTTCGTTGGACGGTCGTATCTATCTTGATCATAAGGGAATATTTATTGTGGTCAAGGCATACATTATATCAATTCTATCAATACCAAGAAACATTTTCGGTCCTTCGAAAACTATACGTTATGGTATGGGTAGGCTATAGGGCCTATTTATTAAAAAACGTTTTGGCCATATTGTAGAGCTCAAAAAGTTAGTAAGAAAAAGTGTTACAAAAATCCTCATAAAAAGTCTGAGGCGAACTCTAGGTCTGAGGCGAATTTTCGAGAGTCAATTTTATTTTGACAATTCGAAAAAATCTAGAGCCCTCTACAGACATTCATTAGGTATAGGGGTATTTTAAGTATTTTTCCCACTTGCTTTGTATGATGAGTTTATCAATTGTAACCAGAAAAACTCTTTATTAAAATTTAGTGGGGCAATTGTATTTGTTCGAGCGTTGGGGAAATTTTGCCCTTTCTCAAGTTTGAAAATTCCGTGCAGTCCACGTATTTACCTTTACAAGTAGAATAAAAATAAAAGTCCACGAATTCCGTATATCATCGAACAAAAGCCACTTTAGACTTGAAAACATTATAACAATCCTACCGTAAAATCGCGTCAAATAATTATATAAGCTGATGGCTGTTACCGTTTCGCCATGTAATGCGTCGAAGATGGCCTAAAATAAGGCAGAATCAGTGTTCGTCTTTAAAAAAAAGTCAATCCGTATGATATTACGAATATTTGGTTGAGCCGCATCCCTCCCCGGTGTATAATCATAATCGCATCAAGCCGTGCGATTTGGCAAGTTGTTTTTTATATTGTTGAACACTCATTGATGAGGATGGGTACCCTCTAATCACCACAAACATTTTTTTTTATTTGAGAAAAATGATTTTATTGGAGGGTTGAAAGCGGCTTATGACGAGCATGTTTACGTCAGCCAGGGATAGATGTTGCTTATCACCCAAAGGCAAGGGGCACGATTACACGCAGAAAACGAACAGAACACAGATGCGGGATAATTGTTCACAAAGTTCCAGAGCACGTGTGATTACGGCAATGAGGTTCCTAGGGGTTAAACCTCAAGCATTTTAATCGCAAACACCAATTGTGAAGATTGTCACAGCTTTTAACCAAATGTTTACCATATGATCTAAACGGCTAATTTTTTTTCAGTGGGTAGTTTGTTATTCAATTTTTTTAGGAAAACGGTCAAAAATATATTGGCCGCGTTCAGGGCCCCAAAAAGGCGGCCGATAAAAGGGACCGGTGGCCCATAAGGGATCGGTTGCCATTTTTTGACTAAAAAACACACATATACACCACCTACCTGCTTAAAGTAACACCAAAATGAGCAAAAACACTGTTACTTTAAGCGAAAATTGTTACTTTAAGCAGGTAGGGCGTAGGTTAAATCGAAAAAAGGTCAAATAGTGTTACTTTAAGCGAACTTTTTCTGTTACTTTAAGCAGAATCAGGCTTTTGAATTCCGCAATTTGAAAATTATTTCGTAATTTTTTGTTGTTTTGTTACTTTAAGCAGAAAGGGGGTCATAGAATTGCGCAATTCAGAAACATCACGTGATAACATGTAATTATTATTAATACAGGGGAGGAGTTATTACTTATAAGGTTAGACCAAACAAACACTAGCTTGATCTTCAATTAATATTTTTCACTTTTAAAAAACTTACTTGACTTTCTAACCATTTGAAAAATGGATTGTCTGTCCCCTTTTTCAATATGTTTTTTTTTCATAAATTTTCGTATCAAAAATAGTTAGGAATGATTTATCAGATAAAATTTTTTTGAAATGTACTAAAAGTACTTTACATCGGAAAATATTGAAGTATAAATATGAAATCCTGAAAAACTGTTACTTTAAGCGGAACTGTTACTTTAAGCAGGTAGTGCGTGGGTTGAAAAAGTTACCATTATTCGCAAAAAAACTGTTACTTTAAACGAACAGTGTTACTTTGAGCAGCGTTATTTTAAGCAGGTAGGTGGTGTATATGTAACTTTATTGTGTTTTCTGCTTGAAAATGGGTTTTCAGACATTGCAGATGCAAATCGAAAAAATTGCGGCCCATAAGGGACCGGTGACCCATAACTTATGCGCCATAAGGGTACGGCCCATAAGGGACGGAGGACTGTATCCATGTACCACGCTAATTAGAGTCAGCTTTTAAACAATTTTTTAGTGGATGATAGCCAGGTATTTACCCACTAAATAACTTTCAAGGTAAATTTTTGTCCCAGTGATTGAGTTTTATTTTCTTAAACTTATATTTCAGTTTGTTGACCCTAACCCAAGGCTCGGCCTAAGTTGGGCAGCCTGCTATCGAAAAAAGCAAATGAACTGGCCTCTCAAGGTTAAAAACAAAGAAACAAAGTGTCCACATCGAGCTGCTGGATATTGCCGAGCCCTGACTATTCCCTTATTAACATCTCAAAAAGATTCAGAGCTCGGGCCCAGCGGCAACAGCTGGCTGGGTAGTTCGACAGGCAAGAACAATCTGATTTGAGAGCTCGCTAGGCCGGCTTAGGGCGGCTCATTTTTTTAAAGCTCGATAGGCCAGCTGAGAACAGTTCAGTTAAATTTTTGAGTTTTAAAGCCCAGGTCATTTATTTTTTTGAGTTCTTCAGGGCAGTCCCGGCCAGCTCATTTTTTTCTGAATTATGCCAAATTTTGGTTCGCATGTAACAAGTGTACGCTACTTTTCACGCAGAGAATCTAGCAATTTGTTACCTAAATTTTGCCTAGCGGTGTACCTTGAATAACTATTGAACGCGGTTTAACGGTGGGAATGTTAAAATTTTGAAAAAACGAGTGTACGTTTTTCTTCGCTGTATAATAAGGAGTTAAATTAATTTTAATCTCATCGGTCTTATTGACACTTAATACCGACAAGGGGTGACGTGGAATTTATAGCATAAATTATGCTTTTGATGGAGCCGTTTTTCATCATTATTTGATGATGCAAACTCTTGGGTAATCTTTCTAAACCGCGAATAGAATTTTGATTGCACAGTTTTAAATGCGTTATTTTCTCTCTGTGCCATTTCCAAAATTATCAAGTATTTTCTTACATTACTTATTATTTTCTTGTATTATTTATTAGGAGACGGCTAAAATTTCACAGTCGGGTACCCTTTGTGGTACCCTTTGTGGTCGGGTACCCTTTGTGGTATAACACACTGCTTCAGAGTTTATAACTTATAAGGCCACTTCCGCCTTCCAAAACCGGCCCGATAAACCTTCAGGCGGCCTGATAAACCCCAAGGGCGTGGGCGTAACAATTGGAAAATGTCAAAACAAGGTGGCCTGATAAACGCAGGAGCGGGGGAAAATTGCCTAGAAAATTTTTAGGCTAAGCAGTTTTTAATATTACTGAGCAGGCGGTGTATAAAATACCATTCGATATTGATTTTTAAACAATGAGTAAATATACTTTCTACGGTATGACTTTATATGTGGTACTTTTTATGTGCCCACAAGCTATTTGATAGGCGTTGAAAAAACGTAATGAGGGCAAAAACTTCCAACTTAAAAGCATCTAATACTAAATTGATGTTTGACTAAAATATTAGTAGTTAATTTAAATCTGTTATCATTAATTACTACGATTTTTGTCTTGTGAGCTGTTTTCTGCTAATTTATACCATTTAGACTAAATGATTTAGTAAGCCATTTAGTCAAATCCGGGTCAATTAATCATCTTCGAAATAAATTATGGCCTAAAATGTGGAGCGATTTTTCTGAAAATGTGCGACGTAAGATTGGTGATAGCTGAATTCAAACTGCTAAATTGGGATGAATTGGCCTTTTTTATTTGTTAAACATAAATACACTTTTTAGTCAACACGTGGCTAGCGCGTGCGCATTACGATATAGAAGTGACTTGATTTTGCCTATACAGTAATTAAGAAACAAAAAAATTTGTTTTTAGAAATGCTGTTTGAATTCAACTATCACAAATGTTAATTTTTATAATAATGTGAAAATCCGCAATAACAGCAATCATTTTATGACTAACGATTATTGTTTGAACGTTATTATTATGAAATTTATTAGAAAAAGTTCATATTAATGATTATTTGTTAAAATATTAGTATTCAAAGAATGAGTAGTATTCGACGTGCCTTTTTGACATTACCTTCTAACCAGTGGTGAAACAACAGTCAAAC
>SCLG01000015.1:44091-82968 GCA_004367875.1 Oikopleura albicans | reverse complement strand
AAACAGTTGTCAAGATAACTTGTTAGGTGGTTAAATTCAGGTTTTATCAGGGTTTCCTTGACACTTATTTGATTTACATTAAATACATTTAAATTTTATAAAAAAAAAACTTTATCATTTCTCTCACCTTTTAATCAGAAATTAAAAAAAAACATAAAAATTACATTTATTTTATGAAGTTTTAGACACTTCTTTATTGCGCTCTGTTTTTAAAGAGTTCTTATCGATAATGAAAATTTTTGAAGGTTCAATTTCAATTATTTTTTAATTAGCTTAATTCTTCTATTAACTTCTAAACCATTTAATTACTTTAAGTATTCTGATTAATTTTTTTAATTTCTGATTAATTATCTACTAGATACACGGGGAATTAGTCATGCAATTGTTTGGTTGAACTGTGTAAAAATATGTTTGCTGTCATCGCAAGTTGTACAATGATTCTAAAAGCGGATAACACTCAGATCCAATTTACCCCTTGACCTGATTTACTTTTTGAAACAATTTGTTTTATGTTTGGCATAACTCAGGGTACAATGGGGCATTCGATCCGTTTTTTATCCTAGAATATCAATGGGCGAATTGCAATACTACGATGACCGAGAGGAGGCCAATCGAGAGAGCGCACTCAGCCAATCCGCGTGTGTATGGGTGCTAAATTGAGAAATTCATGCATTGTGCATTTTTTTAACTAAAAAACCCATATTCAAGAGGTCCGGGCGAATAGAATACCAAATTCAAAAGTACATATGCACCCTCAATTGATGGATTTTTTAAACAACCGGTTTATTTATTTAAATGGGTTAGCATTTACAGAAACGCACACAAAAATTCCTGTTCCAGAATTTTTTTTTCATTTAGTTTTCACTCGTGCTTCGTAGTTTTATTACAGTCGTGGAAGCGAGAACGTAACACTTTCGTTTGTCAAAAACTGTTACGTTCTCGCTATTTTGTTACGTTCTCGCTTCCACTTGTTTTTGGTCTTTTTTGATTTGTTTTATGTCAAGTATAATTTTTTTCTGCACGTTTTTTCTCAAAAAAACTAAATATACTGGGTTTAGTTATAGAAAGTGATAACCCATTACCAATACGCGAAAAATAACGCGTAAATGGAGAAAAAACTGTGGTGTTAAAGTTTATTTTACGTGTCGACTGTTACCCAAAAAGTGTTACGTTCTCGCTATTTTCTTACGTTCTCGCTTGTTACGTTCTCGCTTCCACGACTGTATTTTACCAAACTTAAGACCGTACCAAGTATAATCAGTTTTTCTTTATTTTGTATTCTTTATCAATACAGTATGTCGCTCCCTTCTAAAGAGCAAAAATATGCCGGTTGCACGCCGCGTGTTGCAAAATCAGTCAATATATGTTGCTTTGTCGAAATATGGGCGCAAACACCGTATTTATAAATTGCTGAGTTATTTAAGGTCAAAAAGTCATGAACAAAACGGGTTTCAAAGTTTCCTTTCTTAAACTGAGGAACAAAATAATAAATTTGTATTTAAGTGTACTTCAGGATCCTCATAAATTGATAATTATTGTCTCGTGAGGTTTCTGTTAAAATGAAATTTCTCAGCAGTAAATGAAAGTTTACAAACATAACAAAAATCGATCTTCAAAGATGATTATATGCAAATGATATTCGCATGGATTTAACAAATTTTACTAGTAAATCACCCATGTATGAATGTTTGCCAATTTGCATCAGATTCAAGCCATGCATAAAATTATTTTATGTTCCGCGTTTTTTAACTAGGTTTTTTTTGTACATTTCACCAAGCCAAAGTATATTACAGTTTTTACTACTACTTTAATTTTTTATGTGTAAAAATATCTGATAGGTTTTCTAACCGTAAAGATGCTGAAAATTTATATTGGGTATAAAAAGATCAATGTAGTGCACTGCTTTAGGGTTTATCGGGCCACTTTATCCGCTCGTGCGCTTATCAGGCAACTTTGTTCCCAAAAGTTTTCCGCCTATCCCGCCCACGCAATAAGAGTTTATCAAGCCACCTTAAGATTTATCAGGTCACTTGAGCGGTTAGTTTATACCCGTGAATGGGTTTATCCAACCATTTTTTCCGCGAACCTGCATTTAAATGCGAAAGAAACAAATTTTTTCCGGTCACTTGAAGATATTGGTTTGATTACATCATATACTCTAAAAATGTCCCTTTTAACCCACTTGAATAATAAAAATTATGCAAAATAATCTAAAAAATTCCCGTTTGTTGGTGTCCCGGCCGATCTCTCATTAGATAATAACAAATTTTTGTTGCGCAATTCCCCGCTCGTGCACTTATCACGCCACCTTATTTTGCACAATTCCCGGCTATTCCGTTTAAGCCCTCAGGGTTTATCAGACCGCCTGAGGGTTTATCAGGCCGGTTTTATAAGGCGAAGGAGCGCTGATAAATCTTAAGTAGTGTATTGCGTTTTAAGGGTGTTTTAACGCACCATTTTATCTGTGACAAATAGGGCCCTTGATAAGTTACCAATATAATTACCATTTCGCAGTAAATATACAAATTAACGGTCGATTACTGATTGGTTAAGCGTTTGCTGCTCTTTATTTCCCATACAAGACATACAATGAACAGATAACATCGAAATCTTAGTAAATTTTTGGCCACCGAAGCTTATCAAAAGTTTACTGTAGCTGCTCGTCATCTCATCTAATTCCCAGCTTCGAATGAATGTTTTGTGACCCGCTAGACTTCTGTTAAAATTTATTACGATTTAGGTTTCTAATATAGTGTCAACACATGTAGTTTTAAGTCCATGTAATCAGCAATACATAAAAAAAAAATCTCAAACGCACTCCATGCGTTTTTTCAGTAAAGCTGAAATTGTAGTACAGATATTAACGAATGGTCAGTTGCATCAGTAACGCATGCCGAATTGAAAACTTATTAATTTGTTATTAATAAATTATTATGATTATTTGTCAATGATGATAAATAAAAGTGTCCGCTTTATCAAGACCATTCTTTGACAACAAAAGAAACCGTTGTCCTTGAACGGCACAGACTTTTACAATATTTTGAATTTTCTAGTGGAAATTTTTTCGCACAACTTAGACTGGTAATATAGATGCTGAGCCGTTTTTGGTTCGGGAGTGCGCTGAGCGAATATAAGACATCAAAATACAGGCTAAGCATCTATACTACCTCACCCTGTAACATTTGTCAACAAACAATAAAATCAATATTAAAATTGTCGAACTTTATTTGAAGAAATAATATTTTCCTCGAAAAAAAGCGATCCTAATTTGGGGCGACTTACCCTTATTTGGCGAAAACGACCCTTGTTTGAGACCCCAATTTGGCGCCCCCCCCCCGTACCACAAAACGACTAATAAAATCATTGTATCCTTGTTACCATTGTATCGTGTTACCATTGTATCATGATATATCATTAGTACAGGATCAAAACAAAACTGTTACGTTTTCCTTGAACTATTAAATATTCAGATCTTTTCATTTCTCATATCTAATACATATTAATATTGAGTCAGTTTGATGTCATATTTAAGCCGATGTAATCTGGCAAACATTTCAGACTTGCAAAATACTTGAAAAATACTTGAAATGTGCCGCAGCGAATCAGTGTTCATCGTCGATACGATATCTTGAGGTGGCATCACCAAAGGAACGTGAACACAACGCCAGACACAAAAATATAATGTTTTTCCTACATGTCCGTTAACGTAATATTATGCGCGGTTATCTCCATCAATTGTAAAAATAAGAAAATGCGGTTGGGCGGAAAAAAGGCTCCTTCCATTTTCGACGATCGGAGACTGTTCATTATCATGAAGATAAAAAGAAGAAGTGTGGGTCAGATTATAGAAACTGTTTGTACATTTTTGCGCCATTTTCATAGGGTGGTTGGCGTTTTTTTTACGATAAAGTTTTGAATAAAGGAAAGACTACATTTCTGACACAATATTACTTTAATAAATACACCCCTGCGCATGTATCAGGCGGGTTTCGCAACAAAAAACCCCGGCCGATAACTGCGCAGGCCGTAGGCGGAAACTTGATATTATTTTTGGGGAAAAACTCCGCCTAATAACAGTACGAGCGGGCCAGACCGCCTGATAACTACGCAGGGGGTGTAGTATACTTGTGGGCTAGATATTGTACATCCATAAGGGCGATATTTTTGCATTGATTATAACAACACAAATATTGTCGTCATATAAGCCACCCTAAATGGTTACGAAATTTAAAAAAAAACAGAAAAACACTTCTCCTATCGGTGATGTAATTTGCATTAAAAAAAAACAACCGGCGAGCAATTCCTTTGTGAGCGTGACAGCCACACACTCGTTCGGAAACGGGTTAATATATTCACTATTCCTGGAACGCATATTTGATTCAACGAAACATATTACAAAACGAAAAATGGTAAGCAAAAAAAAAAATTATCAAAAAACATTTCCAAATTACAGGCCAAATAAGTTGTACAAATGGAGGCAACAAATTGAGTTGTATAAATTGAGTCAACAAACTTTCTTCTCAAAAATTAGCTCACATGTAATTACACTCATTAAAAATATTACTGTAAACTTTTTTGAACAATAAAACAAGTGTAACCATGTACCCGTAATTTGGTGACCTATTTTCATTTATAATTGGGGTCAATAGGAGGAGTACATCCATTTTTATATTTATTTGAAAAATTTTATCGGTGGCTAATTAATAACCGCAGAAATAATTGCAGAAATAATTGCGGTGGCAACACAAATATTGTATACAAAAGAGGGCGTTACAAGGGACAGCGCAATAGGAAGGTGCTCAATGAAGACGATTTTTATCGGACGAAAAATAATTGGTCCAACTAAGGGACGAGATACGTTTTCTTTCTTTTTTTTCCGATGTACAAGTTTTCTGGAAAAAAACCTTGGCGCCTCAATTACTATTTTCACACGCTTTTTAATTGCTTTTATGTACGGAAAAATAAATAGACTTTGACTTTAAAATTTAAAACAAAAAAAAACAGGTTTTCAGTTCAAATTGAAGTGAAACGTGCGTTGATTTGATTGATTAAACGACAATAATAGCTATTATATATATAATTAATAATGTCTTTAAGCTTAAATTAAAATTCTCTCTAATAGAGAAAATATCTAGCCGTGCTAATTTTGATATACCCTAATATGACCGTATTAGAAAACTTTGAGCTGAAAAGATCAATCCTTATGTATTTAGTTTCGTCAAAAATTGAAAGTCAGAAGCTATGTACAGGGTTGACAAATTAATTTCGTCGAAAAGACGTCTTCTCCCCATATAAGGGCCAAGTGCGCCGATCAGCAGTTGCTTTTTGCAGTCAAATATTATTACTCCAAATAAGGATCGGATCCGGCGCTTGCCAATAAACCAAAAACAGAGAAAAAAATGACCATACCTCAACTATTTACGAAAGTTAACAAAGCAATGGAGAAAATGTATTAACTTCTATGAATTTGGTAGTGTTAACTTCTGTAGGTAGGTCAGTAGTTCATAGGAGTAATGGTCTTTTGATTAAATGTACGTTGCATCTTCTGAATTCATATTGTATAAACCGTTCATCAATTCATATAAACGCTCCTTGGCTTGATCATCGATAATTCGCTTCTCTCGCATGTTTTCTTCAAGCGCGTTCTATTTGTTATGATTTCCTTACCTAATATAGGGTGTCCAACTTAGACTGGTACATGTTTACTGCTTTATGTAAGCCTAATCAGCAACAAGAATGTAACAGTTTAGGTTGGACAAACCGTAATTTATACCGTATTGGTAGGCTGTCCAAACCGAATTTTTGTGAAAAACGGATTATATCAGCGAAAACGGCAAAGAAGTTGAAATTCGGTTTTGACAGCCTACGTATTGGATAAAATAACGTGATTCTCGCTTGCTCAAATTTTGTATTTCAATATGAATACAACTAGAAAAGCGAGAATCACGTTATCATACCTCATACTGTAGGCTCCCTTACAGCTAAAGATACAAAGAAATAGAAAAAATGGAGTTCTCACGCAAATAAGACTTTTTCAGCGTCTGATTATCTAAATTCATTTTTTTGTTGGGTTTTATCGACATTTTGAACGATGTAGCTGCAATCCTGTTCATACCAAATATTTGCAATTTATGTTTATAGTAAAGTTTCATACTTTTGGCTGGCGAATATAATATTATTTGTGTGTATAGGTCTCTGAATTGCCACTCAAAATGAAGAATGCATTCAACGTTTTGAAAGTGTTTTTAAAACAATACGATAGAACTCGCGACGGAAGGCTCCCCGTAACCAATCGGCGTTTGATCAAAACGGAGAAACTCAGGGTTAATAAAGTCATTCAAACTTTTAAAGGGTTTTTTTTTTGATTTTATTATTATTCACGGTTACAGGAAGGTCTCACATTATGGGACACCAAATTACGGAACAACATTCAAATTGAGGGACAATATTAAAATAAAGGGATGAACGTTTCCGTAATACCAAACCGTCCGTAAATGTGAGACCCCTTTCAAATATGAAAACGTCTCGCCAAGTTAGAAAACTTACTTTGGTAGCCTTCAAGTATAAAAACGCCAATAACTACAAAAAAAAAGATATTATACAGATCGTAACCATTAATGTTTAAATCAAGGCTCTTAGGAAAGTTTTATTGTCGAAACACTTTTGTCGCGAAACCATTTAGTTGTTTTTCTGTCACGCGGTAGCTCGTTTTTTACCAACCGCCTACGCCTAACTCAGTTATATTAGCAAGTGTTAACATAAATAGACAAGTGTATATATCTATCATTGTGTAGTTCAATGGGTAATTTATATGATTTGAAATATGAATTTTGAAATATTTAATTGAAAAATGTGGACTACACCACCTAACACGTTATGTTAACACACCTTATGTTAACAAAATTACATTATGTTAACACTTTTTGGTATTTGATTAACTTCGATTTCCAATTGTTTAACCAAACGCCCTACCACATTATGTTAACAGTTTTTGACGTTTAATGGTGTTAACATAACGTGTTAGGTGGTGTATTTTTTGTTACAAAATTATTTGTTATCTAATGACTAGTGTCAATTTGGAAAGTTACTCACAATCACCGTATTTTTTAACAGAAAATTGTAAATTCTGAAATAATTTTCTGCACTTCAAGAAAATTGAACAGACCAGGAAAATATTTTTGGCATAATATCAAACCCTCAAAGGCCCACTTGCCGATGGCATTCCATTGGTTACGCTGCCTGCCAAAAGTGAAACCAAGATTATGCTTATGCTAAACATGTCGCTTTTTCATACATTCTGCTCGAGCATCAACGACTCGCCTTTTATATTCCTTAAGATCGCTGCGTCAAGGAGATAACCTCGCGTCGTGCTGAGTACCGTCAAGGAATACAATTTCTGCAAATGTTGCATTAAAATCAGGCATTTCCATTTTGAATAATTGATAAGCCGACCCCAATTTCCTATATCTGACAATCATATGTTATAGACTATATAACTATACATACTAGAAATGTGAGGGAATTTTTAAATGAAAAAGACCCGGGTTCGGTGGGGTCGACGAGTTAAATTATGAGTAAATATCTTATAAGTAATTCTCAAGCTATTTTTCGAGTCACGAACGAATGTTGCACAAACTACATGAAAATACATTACATTTGTGCACCACGGTACTTATTAAATACATGCATAATATCGTTTTTTATTGATTTCATGATTAAAGTGAAATTTCAGCATAAAAGAAAGAAAAATAAGCCATAACACAGATTAAAAAAAACGCAGGTAATTTGGTCCACCGACATGAAATTAAAAAACTGAATTGTAGTGGACTTATCCAGTTCTGGCTCAAGATCACCCTGACACGTGATAATTTGATTTAAGGCCTCCAAATTGGCCATAATTTCCAATTTATCACGTGACAAGATGAACTTGAGCCAAAACTGGATTAGCTCACTACAATCCATTTTTCAATTTTGCGTCGATTGACCAAATTACTTTTTTAAATAATATATTGTAACGTGCTACAATTTATGGCTTATTCTTCTTTCTCTAAACAAAATTATTTTTTTTTTATAAATATCAACATAAATTTTTGGTATTTTTGGTTATGTTTGAATTCTGTGTTAAAATTGAAATTTTTTGGTGTTTCGTTTGGTTGATGGTTAAAAAAATTTTGAATAAATTATTTTCGAAATCGTGAGACAGTTCACGTTATTCAACTTTTTTGTCCGCATTGACAGAAATTCGCCTCAAAAATAAATAAAAGTTGAAAAACGATTGTTCCACGTAACTAAAATTATTTTATAATATTTCATGTACCGTTCAAATTAGTTTTCAATTTCGTTATGTGGTTGAATATATATGATTCAACATCCACGAAAACCAAATATATGCTCCGATTTCGGTGCCAAGTTAATCGTACGAAACGTTTTTTTTCATTTAATGTAATGGGTCGACAGGCAAAAAAAAATGTTGAAAAATTCTTGATTTCCGCAGCATTCCTTGAAGAGAGAATGTGTGGCATCACGGCACTGATTTAATTTATTTGAAGGAAAATAATTTGATGGAAACCCAGTTTTTTTTTGTCTTTATTAATGAAGTTTCGTGCGGGTTCTGTCTTTAACAAATGCAATCTGTGTCCGGTTGCCAAAAACTGACAAACCGCATTTATTTTTGCAGCACGTGAATCGGCCTAGCTCTAAACTCACGAAATGATAAAATGGAAATTACTTACACAAGATTGGTCCAGACGCGAAAGAAGTTGCTAAGCAGATTTTAGTAAAATAGAAAAATAGAAAAATTGACTTATCATTGAAATGCACTGAATTCTCCATAATCTTATCAAAAAATGTATTATAAAACAATTAGAAAATAACTACCATGGGAAATGTGTCGAGAAATTGTGTGAAAATGTCGACTTAATACGTAATTTTTTGGCGTAGTCGATTTTTCAGATTACATGCGTTGCCCTGTAAACGCCCCATAACATTGAACGTTGAAAAAATTGAGATCAAAAAAAAAATGATAAGATTATATTAATATCTCAATTATAAATTTACGATGTGTCAGCTAGTTTTTGGTTATTGGATTGAGCGATTATTACAAAATAGATATCCGAAAGTTCGTGTCAATTTTGCGGGTTGATTATCACAAGTTTACTGCAACGTCGTCGAAGTAAAAATTTCAGATTATATATCCTCTTTCCGAATACGTCTTCCGATTTTGTCCCTATAAAGCTTTTTTTGTCAAACGGTCCTTTAATTTTTGGTGGCCCATTTAATTGAAAACAAATTTGGCCAAATAATAGAACTCGAAAAGTTAGTAAAAAAATGTGTAAAAATTTAATTCTCAAAATGTCTGTAGTGCGTTCTAGAATTTTTTGAAGGTCCAAAAAAGTGACCTAAAAAAATTCTAGAGCTCGCCACAGATATTTTGGGAATTTTCTTTTTCCACATTTTTCACTAAGTTTAAAAGTTTTATAATTTGACAAAGTTTGTTTTTTAATTAAATATACAAAAATTAAAGGACCGTTTTGATAAAAAAAAACTCAATACGGATAAAATCGGAAGACGTGATCAAAAAGAGGATATGTTAACTAAAAGAGGTTTATCGTAGTAAGCCGTTGAACTTTGTATAGCTTTTATGGCACCGCGGTCTTCCAGCGAAAACGTTTATGGATGAAAAGCTTTTTAGAAAAAAACATTTTAGGAACAAATTGTTATTATGCACAATTCTTTTTTACGAAAAGGAATTTGTTGGAATAAATTTTTCTGCAAAATACTTTACCTTTGAAAAATGTTTGATTTCGAAGAGCGAAGTGTCAGTTTTTATTTCTCAGAAGAAGTTCATACTTATGGATAAATACTTCAATCTGTTTTTAAGTTTCTTATTCAGGCTGACGGCCGCGAGTTAATATCAAAAAAAAAAATTACTCAGGAACGAGCAAATTGATGGAACGTGTTATTTGTACATTTTGTGGGGAAGCAGTGACGCTTTTAAAACTTTATTCGACATCATGTTCGACCCCTTCTTGCGAAGAACTGTTCGACCGCAAATACGCTAAACTCACACAAAGTAAAAGTTCTGTCACGAATAACCGCTCAAATTAAATATACAATACACTGATGGTTCATGTTTTCAACGAAAGCGACCATCATCGAACCATACACGATTATTAATTCGAGGAAAGATGAAGCCATCAAATAATTGGAAAAATATACAGGGCACCCAACCTAGACTGTTACATTTTTGTCGCTATTTAGGCTTACATAAATGTAACAGTCGAGGTTGAATACGATGTAGTTCCTGAATAATTTCGTATACACCCCCTATGCCGTTATCTTTTGCACAAATACATCTGTAAGATTACAGCGAAATCGGAAAAGTTTATTAACACTAAGAAGTTTATTAAAAACNAAAAAAAACACAGTCAATTATGCCGACCCTGATTAAAACGGCTCTCAATTAGTGCATTACAGTAGAAAAATACTGCAAAGTTCAAAACTTACTCAAAAGAATGTTTTTTGGACAGCAGTTGGACAATTTCAGAATAAGTTTACAGAACTTGTTTTCAATGTGTTGACATTTCCTACAAGTTTGAGCATTGCAAAGTCTTGCTCGGAGTGTAATCATCATTTTCTGGCGATTCAATCTGAAGTCGAAAAGTTTACCCTGTTGAAATTGAGGCTCACTTGAGGTAGATTCTTGAAATTTTCCCATTTGGAATGCACCTATAAGAATCATGTGCACCAAATTCATCGTAAGTGAAACGTGTTAGGAAATTATTCTCGTGAAACCCGCCTGATAACTGCGCAGAGGATTGAAGATATAGATTTAAAAAAATCTAATATAAAATTAATCTTAAAAATATGCAAAACCAATAAGACGCAAAAAGTTTATTTTGAAGGTTTTAACGGTTCAAACCGAACCAAAAAAAGCTATTTATCCAATAATTTGTATCAAAAATATTCGAAAAAATAAGACAAGATTCCAAATAATTTGATTAAATTTACTGTAAATTAAAATTATATAAAAAATGTTGAGAAACTTTTCTATAAATGTAAACTATAAGATTTGAAATCAAATTCGTAGAATACTTGAACAAAAAAATTATTTGGTTAAGTATAAAATTACTTTTAAAGTAGGCTCAATATGAAATGTCTACTTCTGCAAAAAAAGCATTTATACAACATCTGCAAGAGAATATACCAATTGAATTAAATAAACACACTGGTATAGCTAGCTTTTATTGAAAACCAATAATAAGTGTAATAAATTTTCAATCAGATTCTTTAATAAATACACTGTATGTATGTTTCACATATATCATATAAGTATGATTTATGCTATCATTTCAAGTCTATCTGATCAGGTCTTGCCTGACAGGTGAAAGAAACGTTCACAGGTTTGTATGTAGTTAACCNTTAAGAGGCCTAATATAAGTATTGCATAGTGAATTTTTGGATTCTGATTATTTTAATTAATAGTCTTACAAATATGAAAGAGAACGCGCTAGAATGAGAATGTGCTAATTTTTTTGAAGAAAAAAGTAACGAGCTAAATTTCCATGTTGATTTTAATTAAGACTAAAACTCAGACCGTGTGAGTCGAACTTGTGATTTGAATCATCAAATATATTAAAATATTATCCTACTTATTTTTAACAGTTTTTACTATAACAAAGTGGTTTATTCTCCAAAGTCTTGTTTCCAAAGTCTTTTTTATTATTCTATCAAGCAAATTTTTTTTTCGCTAAACAATAAAATACACCATATAATCATGTGAGATAACACATTTTTTCCGAAAGAGTTTTATTATTTTTACAAGAAAAGGGAGGAAGCCGTTTAGAGTTTTCATCATGGTACTGTTTGTTTCAGCACTACTCTTATCCGATGAACAACCGATGGATTTAGTCATGTTTTTTTTAGTAGGTAAGACTTCATGATAACTAGAACTACTGTATCTTGTTTGTTTTTTAAGGGCAGTTTCATGGTCATAAGTATTTTTAATATGGACACTTAATCACCACAAAATATGTGTCCTTACATACGTACTTATGCCCACTACCTATCAATGGACAGTTTTTGTATACCACACCATCATATGTTTTGTTGGCCCCATTTATACCAGACTCGAAAGATTGGGTTTTCTCCGATATTACTGGGACCGGATTGAGATATATGTGGTTATCATGGCTTGTGATAGATAGTGGCTTTTTTGATTGTGCTTTGTATGATAATTTACACATGGCGGTTGACACTCGCACAAGTCTGACATTTTATAAAAAAATATATAACATTGAATATGTATACTTTTCCTAAAATTTACAGATTTATGATAAATTTACAGTGTCACAATATGTATTTTATAGCAATGTTTGTGTTTTTATAATAACCAAGAGATTTTTTAGCAGTTTTGATTTGGCCAAAGATGAGCGATTGTTGTCCTATCCCTCGATTAACGCACGACGGAACCGCTTCGAACAACATGCAATGAAGATTACCGAGAGCACCGGGCATAAGCCATTTTATCGTCCCGTGGAAGCAATGTTGACGCAATTATGGAATCGACATCAGTGCGTAAATTTCATTTATAAAAGTTAAAATTTAGGAAATGTTATTCAATCCGTAATTACGCGTAATGCCACTGTATTCTTCTTTGGAAAAGTCAATAAATTTTATTTTATTTCCGCCATATAAATTTTAATGAAAATGAAATACAGCCGTGATATCCAGTGAAAAAATAATAATTTCATAAAAAAAACGTAGGCCGTATTTGGAAGACCGTATTTGACGGCTATTAAGTACTTTGAAAAAATATTTTTTTCGCAAAAAAAGTTAAACTGATATTTCGAATCGCACTGACCAAGACCAAAAATTTCAGGCACTGTGTTTGTGTGTTTGACTTTGATACCACCCTCATCTATATAATATAGTCTATATTACAGTCTATATTATATAGACTATATTATACAGTATGACAACTAGGACGAGCTGCGCGCTTTTGAGCAAACAGTGGCTCAAATCTTTTTGATGGGCACTTTGCAGCTAGCTGTTCAAGTTACAACAGCGCGCCGTATTTATACATACGCGATATACGCTAACCACGCTCGCGTATATGTTTTANATTGTACTGCACTTCTACACGCGTGGTACAGTGATTCAGCAAGAAATCACTTCAATGCACATTACTAGCTTGTCATTGGCCAAAGGGTATGGTAACAAGATCGTAAAAAACAACTCTTCCTTGATCCGTGATTAATTATATTTACATATTTTATGTATTTATTTTTGTGAAGATTTTTAGAGATACATGTAATTTCAGAAACATAATTTTTTCAACTGGAAATAGAATTAAGGAGGTTAGGGGCCTGTATTTTTTACAATTTTTTTAAAGAGCAAATTAGTAATATTTTCATGTTTCAACTCCCATAATGTTGTGTTTTTGGAAAAATGCATATCTATTAGGCTGCCCAAAAACTTCGGGTTTAGGAGTACCAAAAACTATATTCAAAGTCGGAAAAGTGCATTTTGTAGCTATCGGGAAACTTTTTTTTCAAAAAGTCGGCGAGGNGCGAGGGCATATGATATGCCGCATATCCCTAAAATTTTTAGTCGCCTTTATCCCAAGTGTTTTTGTTCTAAGAAAAAACAGGCATCAATAATCACATACAGAGGTTGTTCATTGGCGGTCAGATTGGTAGAAAATCAGGTTTTTTTTGCCATTTTCGGTTGATTTCCTTTAAACTTTTTTAACCAATCTGGCCGCCATGAACCCAGGAACCCGACGGACAATTTTTTTGTCAAAAAATGCGCCTTTCTAGTGTGAAATCATGTTTTTTTACTTCGTCTTCGAAAAATGCGCCCTCTAGCAAAATTGGAAAAAAATTGCTGAGCAAAAGTTGCGCCTGTTCATTGGCTATGTTTTTCTTTTACTTTTTCATCGCAAATAAGTTTTTAAAAATAAAATAAGTTATTAAAAATCTTCATAAAAAAACACCTTAAAAAACTCGGATCAATAGGCTCAAATCTTATCCCTTAACCTATGGGCCATAACTTATGGCCCATAAGCCAAATTGGCTTGTTTTTCCTCCAACTCATAATTTAACCTCTTCGTTTTCTTATTCCACATCTTTTAGCCTTAAAATTATCACAGTCGTTGTCCTATTGCAGTTTGTCATAACCACATGCAGTCCCGACCATGGCTCGGCATAATTCAAAATAAAAACGAGCTGTCCTTTCGAGCTCAAAGATAAAAACGAGCTGTCCTGTGCTGGCCTCTAGAAGCCAAAAACAAAAAATATGAGCTGGCCTGTCGAACTGGCCAGTCAACTGTCGAGCTGGGAAGGCCAAGTGAACTGCCCTCGGCACAGGTCATCAAAATTTTAGATCCCGACTGCGCAGTCCAGCGCAGCCAAGCACAGCTCATTTTAACATTTTCAGCTGGCTGGCGAGCTCACCTCTTATGCTGGATTGAGCAGCGCAGTTCAATTGAGCTGTCGAGCTCGGTTGAGCTGCCCGGCTTGATTGAGCTTCACTATATTGGTGGTTCTCAAAATCAAAGAATTTTTTCCACCTCCCAAAATCAAAAAAAAACAATTTTGCAGATTGATAGAGCTCAAAAAACATGATCACATCTGCAAAAAAAAAAATTATAAATAAATACACAAAAAAGTATTTTTTTTTCATTTTTGACCTACAACTTTTCGTCCTTGTAATTGGAAGATTTCACAGAAAAAACGATATCAATACCAACGATTTAAGTGATTGCGCGGTTTTATTTTAAGTTTTTTTTTAATATATCTATGTTCAAGTAAACTCTTTTTTGAGAAAAAAAACGACCCGGAAATAGAGCTTTTTCGCATAAGCGACCCGGAATTGGAGTACCCCCTGTATATAAATTATTATTTATAGACTATAAATTATAGTGCATAATTTATGTACGTAAAAGGTCTGGTATAAAATTATTAGAAAGTCTATTATTTTATTACCGTTTGAGTTTTTTGAAAATAGCCACAAATTCTGGATAAAAAAGAATATCACAACGNTCACGTGACTACAAATCAGGGAAACATTGTTTACACATTTTGCCACGGAGCAGGCCGCCAAATAATGAAAAGCGCGCAGCTCGTCCTAGTTGTCATACTGTACATGTATAGTCTAGATTATATGGATGAGGGTGTCATCTTAATAACACTATTTTTAATAAAAAATTTAAACTGCAAAATAATTATATAGAGCGAAAGAAGTTTTATTTTGACCTTACTTGGCTCCACATTTCTTTCGGAAATTGAACCTACTTTTACTTGGCGTTCCGACCTTTACTTGGGCTATCACACATTTCAATTGTACTTAGTTTATGATCCCTTTTTGAAATCTGATTTTGTACTCACACGTTTTTAAAAGTCCTGTTCTCGGGGGATATCCGCTCACTTAATTAATTGCTTATCTTTTTTTAGCGAGCACCCTCGCAATGATATCATACATATGTATATCCCTTTGTTGCACTAAGCTGAAATCTTACACGTTAATCTGATCTGTACCGGTTTTAAGCCGCTAAAATAATATGATCTTAGTGCGCATTGCTGATTTTACATCGTTATGGCAAGTTAAGTTTAAAACGCGGGTTAAAGTCAATCTCTTTTTCTAAACGATTGGCTCTTTCATCTAACTATAGGGTGGATTTATTCAAATAGTTACAGATGAAATTCACCGTCGAAAGCAGTCGACTTGTTTCATACTGATTCGACAGAAAGTTTTTGACAATTTTCGATCTTCATGAAGTCTAATAAGGTATCAGTTTTTGACAATATGAATTTTTCAACGAATACTGTCCGCCCAACACCTTTAATTATACTACGGGGCCAATGTTGATTGGGCGCTTTACCATAGCAACCCGAAAGAACAAGTAACACTTTTTTCCTTTTGTGTTCCGCGGACAATCAGATTGGACGTAGGCGCGTTCAAACTAATATTGTCCGCACTGTCAATTTTTATTGGCCGTGGAACCTAGCAACGGGGAACAACAAGTAGCAATTTCTTCTTTTTTTGTTGTACGGACAATAAGGTTGAACGTTTAACCTACTGGTACTAATGTATAACATTGTTAGCAAATCTGCGTGCTTCTAGTGCCTTAACAAATCACGATACAAGAATTGTTCATTTGTATACGCTGTCGTATTCATGCCAGATAGGTTATAATGCTAGTCCAGTAAGCAACCGTCAATAAAGACCTGAGTCTTCTCCAGTACATAATCTTACATATCGAAAGAAAAGCTCGAGATTGGGGACTCGTATATCATAATTACATATACGGTATACATGTAATTATTACGCAAATGAAATCCCCAAAAGCATGCTGCTGAGTTTTATCATCTCAGGATAAGCAAGGGAAATCTACCCATTTTCTCGTTTTTTTTTGTTTTTTTTTCTGTTTGCCGCTGGGGTTTTTGCCAGTAAAACTGAAACTACCTTATCTCGAGTGTCCAATTCTTCTAATTGGAAAAGAACACCTCAGAGGTTATCGATATGGTTAACATTATTGCATGTTTAATTATGTTCTTTTTCTGTGTACACATCGGACAAGGTAAATGTAATGAGTTTTTTGGGTTAACAATTTTTACCAGAAAAACGCTTTGCAGACAAAACCCTTGATTGGTATGTTCAAACTTCAAAATTTCTCTAATTTTTTAAGACTTTCTTTAATTTCTATTTATCATATAAAATTTCTCTAATTTCTCGAAATTTTTTTCTTATTATATAAAATTTCTCTAATTTGTATAAAATTTCTCTAATTTCTTCAAAATTTCTCTAGTTTGTATAAAATTTCGTTAATTTTAATAAAACATTAATATTATAGTACTTTGAATTCAGTTTGAAGTTACCACCCATGGGCCCTCGTCCATGGGCAAAAAGCCACCTAAATTGACGTTTCGTCATTTCTGAAAATCGAATTACAATAGTTATGTATCATTAGTTATGTAACATAATTTACACCACTTGCGCAGTTATGTTACCGAAGTATTTTCAAAAAAACGGTAACATAACTGCCGGTAACATAACTGCGCAAGTGGTGTATATTACATAACTTATGTTACATAACTCGAATGAGATAAATTAAAAAAAAATTCGGACGACTTTAAGTCATGTTAAGTACTGGTACACTCCCTGAGGGTTTATGTGACCATTTCGCGACCTGAAAAATGGTCACATAAACCCTCACGCGTAGGCGGAAAACTTAGCTGAAGTTTTTTTGGTCACATAAACCGACGGGCTCGTTCTAGACTTGTATCACATTTCGGTGCATAAACTGTATAACTTGTTCTTGATGAAAGTAAAATGAATTCAAAATGGCAAAAAAAAAGAAAAAAAACTTTATTTATCACTCGTTGGTTGATACAAAAAAAGATATTTTGAAATTATAGTATGAAGTTCCCAAATTTTATGAGAAAAAATGAGTCACTGGTCACATAAACCCTCATGCGTGGGCGGGATTCGCTGGAAAACTTTTCCTCAAAAACTGGTCACATAAACCATCCATCGGGGGTTTTTGGTCACATAAACTCCGGTCATATACACCCTCAGGGAGTGTATTTGTATGAAAAAATTTATCTGAATAGACATTAGAAACTGTGGTACAAGCCACAACGAAGTTTCCAGCCACTTTTCGTTACAAAAATTACATAAAATTGCGTTTTCACAAAAATATTGAAGGTTAACATAATAATGCTCGTATTCTATGTACACGCATGAAACGGAAACATTTCACTGATTAATTTGTCATTAGGGTCAATTAGGGTTCTTATTGTTTCATAAAAGCTTCCGGTTGGGCAAGGAAACACAATTTTTTCGGGAAATCAATTTGAAACAAATTAATTTCATATCAATTAAAAAGTTATTATCTGACTTGTACGAATTGTAAAATAACTATAATCAGATAGATTTACTGGATCGTAAAAATATTAAAACATGAATTTATACCGTTCAGAACTCTTTGTGATTCTGTGTTAGAATAGGCGCGGCCGGTTGAGAACTCAATTCCAAACGAAGCCTATTGGCTGATATTGTTTTTCATCTCTTTTCTATTGGTTAGCGTCTTTTAGCCACGCAAATGACTCACGGGTTAGCTTGGAATTAATATTTCAAATACATTATGTTTTCCACATTATTCTCAAATTTGTTATTTTTTGTAAAATTTAGGGACAACAGGATGAAAAATAGTGTATTGGTGTTAAAATATTGTCGTAATTTTTGTTTTGTTTAGTGAACAATGAGACTTTTTAGACTTTTGCGCACGGAAAAAATATAATTCTCTGAAACTCACATATATGATGCAGTTTGATGCGTAGATTACGTTGGTGAAATAAAAAATTTGAAAAGGAGACACGTTTTGGCGCTAAAGAGCATTTTCGAAGCCAAAAAAGCTAAAAAGGTCCCTTCATTGTGGAACACTTACAGACGTCAAGTGACGTCATAGGTCGATTTTTTTTGTGCGAAAATGTTGATGACATATCGGTGGGTTAACTCGTACATGTCTGGTAAGCATCGGACTCACCACTTCCGGTGCAGCGCTCGCCAAAAATCACGAAAATTTGACTTTTTGACTTTTCTCGTACCTTAGTGAACCAATTTCTGACGTCACGTGTTCCACAATGAAGGGACCTTTTTGGCCTAGAAAATGCTCTCTAGCGCCAAAACGTGTCTCCTTTTTCAAATTTTTTATTTCACCAACGTAATTTACGCATCAAACTGCATCATATATGTGAGTTTCAGAGAATTCTATTTTTTTCCGTGCGCAAAAGTCTGAAAAGTCTCAATCATTTGTGTATTATCCAATGTGGATATCAGATAATACCTANTTAGACTCCAGGCCTTCTTACGGTTATTCGGGTTCGAATCCCATAACATATCCTTTTTTTCACTCTCAAGCAAAAGTGATGATTTGGAAGGTTTTTTGTAATAAAATGAAATTTTGAAGCTATAAATATAATTTAGAAAACATCAAATTCGATACACCTTAAAATAAATATTATAATAAATAAATAAATATTGGCAAATTTTCAGCGAAATCTGAGTACTTTGAATTCAGTTTGAAGTTACCACCCATGCGCCATACGGTAGACTATGGCCCATAGACTATGGACCATAGTCCATGGACGAAAAACCACCTAAATTGACGTTTCATCATTTCTGAAAACATCGAATTAGAATAGTTATGTATCATAAGTTATGTAACATAATTTGTTTTACACCACCTGCGCCGTTATGTTTCCACCAAATTGTTCGAAAAACCGGAAACATAACGGCACCGTCGGGAACATAACGGCGCAATGCGTAGGCGATTTGTCGGAAATTTGTATGCGCGGAAACATAACGGCTCCTACGTGGCCGTTCTAGAATGTTTCAAATTTCTAAGCGCAAAAATGCGCGAATGAACTGCCAAACAGAGAAATTAGAGATAAAATGCCAAAAAAAAAGAAAAAAAATCTTATCATTTATCGGTGGCTACGAAAAAGCTCATTAATGCACTATGAGTCATAGTCTATGACTCATAGAATATGAGCCAAATTTAAGGGTTTAACTCTAATTCGGATTTATTCATAATAAAAAAAATAGTTCGTAAGATAATCGCGTAACACGCAAAAATATGTCGGGCGGAAACATAACAGCGCAGTGCGTAGGTGGATTAACTGAAAAAAATTTCTCGAAAAAGCGGAAACATAATGGCACCGACGGGGCTGAGCGGAAACATAACGGCCGGAAACATAACGGCGCAGGTGGTGTATATAACTTATGTAGCATAAATTATGTTACATAAGTCGAAGGAGATAAACAAAAAAAAATATATAATTCCGACGAATATAAATTATAGTCTATAATTCATGTTTAGCAATGGTATTTGTAAGAAAAGTTTATCTGAATAGACATTAGAAACTTAGGAACAAGCCCCAACCAAGTTTCAAGCCACTTTTCGTTTCGCAAAACTACATACAGTCCTTACTCCCATTACGGGCGCTCTCATTAGGGCCGTTTATCTCATTACGGCCGCTTTTTTCGTCTAAAAAGTGATTATCCCATTACGGCCGCTTTTTTATATGGTCGTATTTTGGGGATAAACAATTCTTTAAGGGCCGTTTTTTCTTGACAGGTTTGTCGTAAGTCATTAATTTGTACACATCTGTGTATTGAAACAGCTTTTTAACAAAACTAACTGATATATCATATAGCTCAGAATTTTCCGAAAAAATATCGTCAAAAATTGGCAACAATTTTAATAAAATCAAAAATAACCCCTTTGAATGTTAAACTGTCACATAAATCATCGAATAGGTCGTAAAATTAACATTTAAAAGTTCAATAAGCTATATTGACATAAATCTGTCCCAAATAAACCCTATTAGGGGCGCTAATCCCATTACGGCCGTTTATCCCATTACGGCCGCTTTTTTCGAGAACCGAAAACGGTTGTAATGGGAGTAAGGGCTGTATTATATAATTTTAAAAATTACGTTTTCACAAAAATATTTAAGGTTGACATGCATAAACAATAATGCTCGTATTCTATGTACACATATGAAACGGAAACGATTTTACTGATTAATTTGTCAGACCAACCCCAATTAGGGTTCTTATTCTTTCATAAAAGCTTCCGGTCGGGCAAGGAAACAAAATTTTTTCCGAAAATCATATCAATTAAAAACTTTTGATCTGACTTGTACGAATTGTAAAATAACTATAATCAGATAGATTTCTGGATCGTTAAAATATTAAAACGTGAATTTGTACCGTTCAGAACTCTTTGTGATTCTGTGTAAGAATAGGCACGGCCGGTTGAGAACTCAATTCCAAGCGAAGCCTATTGGCTCATATTGTTTCCGATCTCTTTTCGATTGGCTAGCGTCTTTAAGCCACGCAAATGACTCACGAGGTAGCTTAGAATCAATATTTCAAATCCATTCTGTTTTCCACAATTATTCTTCAATTGTTATTTTTTTTGTAAAATTTAAGGACAATAGGATGACACATCACAGCGTACCTAGTGTATTGGTGTCAAATTATTGTCGTACTTTTTGTTTTGTTCAGTGAACAATCATTTGTGTATTATCCAATGTGGATATCAGATAATACCTAGTATTAGAGATAAAAAAAAACACTATTTAAGCATTGTGAAGTAAGTGATAAAAATGAACCCAAGCCGTTCCCAGTTCTTCCATGTAACGTCGGAAGTGATTAGAGTCGATATCAAAATCCCCAGCCTCTTCTCGCCATACCATTCTTCGAAGTAAACCAGCTTAAGTTATTATCAAAATATACAAGGCGTAAACAAGCGGCTCGGAGTATGTCGACCACATAGAACGTTCTCTCGACCTCCGGTGATGGACCAACCAATAGTCTAGTTTAGATAATAGAGAAAATCAATACCAATAAAAAAGGCGTGGTACGATAGCATAACTTAGTACGAATAAAACATTTCAAAGTAATAAAGGAAAATCGAACCATATAGGTACTTTCTTAAAAGGTACAACGTTGAAATGGGATAACGTAGAATGCAAATAACGTTTATAATGGATAATTGGTCTCAAACTCATTTGGAATAATTAACAATTTGGAATGACGTTGTAAATGTATCAAAGTTTGATACATTTTCAACCTTATTTATTTTCAAAATTTCTAAATACACTTACCAAACAACTCATAACTTAAATCACTGTTTAACTCGCAGAGGGAAGTGTGTGCCTATATCATATATAGGCTATATGCACACGACTTGGTTTTTCATCGATTTAAGGCACAAGGAGGCACCGTAGGGCAGAATTGATATTGCTGACCCCCTAAACTTTTCGAGAAAACTCCATTTGCATTTTTTTGCCTAGGTTGAATAATTCAAACAGCTCTCTAGGGGGCCCTGGTGGCCCAAGTCAATTTCTTAATAGTCAGATCGACTTAGTTGGACGAGCTCTACAACTTGGTTTTATCAGTTTAACCAGAATTATTGCGAATTATTGTGAAATTTTCAGTGTGTGCAGGCGTGCACACAATTCCCTCCTATGGGTTATCAAAAAGTCCTTCCCCCTGAGAGTTAACGTGAAAAAAGAATCAGTCTTTTTTAATTTTTTACACTTTTGAACAATTAAAGTGAACAAAAAGGGTGAAATTTCCGCGATTAACCACTTAGCCGGACAAAAAAACAGACCGATTCAGACGGTGCCGTGAAAGACGTACTATTATGAGAACTCCAGCACGCATATTAACAACATTCTGTATTACCATTTATGTAAAAAAGCGCTTAACTAACCCACATTTTGATTGTATAAATGATTCGATCAAGAAATACTTACCTCTTTAGAACATGAATTATAAATCGCTGCATGCTTCCTAAATTTTTCGACGCAGTAAAACACAAAAACGCTAACATATGTATTATTCGCGAACGGGTAGTGGTTAATCAATTATGCAGAAAAAATTATGCACAAGTTATGTTTAATCGCAATGTTTAATCAAAAACTTGACCAATCAAATTTCGTCAATTGTTACCAGACGTTGTTACATTGAGTGTTCGACGTTTCAATGATTTTTGTGTAACATCTTCATTGTGTAACACTACTTTATCGGTCATTAATTCGGCGCAGTCTGAAAAGGTCGAATACAGAAATGGTCAAAACCCTGAAAAGGTCGAAAATGGCTGAAAATCTTCGGAAGCTGCAAAGTTCGGGAAAAGTTTTGACAATTTTAGAGCTTTGATCTTTTCAGGTTTCGACTTTTTGAGAGTTTTGACCTTTTCAAGCATTGTCGAGCTTTTCAGGGCTTCGAGCTTTTCTCTATTGGACCTTTTCAGACTGCGCCGTTAATTCATAGCAGAAACGTAAGTTGTGTCGTATATGTGTTTAGGTTATGTTCTGGATAATACGGTAAGTGTAGCCGTTTGAAAAGTGAATTCCAAGTGAAGCATTATTGGCTCATGTTGTTTTCAACCGTTTTTCTATAATATAAATAATTTAGTCAGCGTCCTTAAGCCACGCAAATGACTCACCGCGTAGCTTGGAATATTATTTTTCGCTGATTACCTATTGTCGGAAATAATCTCCAAAAATAGATCCCAAGTCCTGGGACCCCGAATATCGGGGTTAAGGATAACTCGATAACGATTGGGCCAACGTTCGCGGTTGTTGCGGTTCAAATCTCCAACTATCAAACGGATTTTCGGAGAACGTGTTTGATATCGAAAGTTTTTGTGTGTATATTATATGAAAAAATTCAGGAGGCATTGAATTTGTCCAAAAAAGGTGGCTGATGGACGGATTCAAGGGCAAGTTCGCGTTCGGACCAATCGATTACAAATTTGTTTACAAATCCGTAAAACAAACTCACCGTGGCTTCCTTCTATTGTTCGTCAGTGGGTACATGGCGACATCCTGGAGAACACACTTCCGTGAATGATTTTAGAACACGATCATTTGTTGCCAATCAACTTTGAGGATGTCCATTTTCTCCGGAATTCTCATCGGATGACTCATTCATTTTTTTAGTTGATGATCTAAATTCAAATAAAACCATTTGAATAAAAATGATAAGTTAAACCTAAGTTAAACCTTTAGATTACAAATTTTTGACCTATTTTTTTTGTTCGCCAAAACTTTAAGTATATCCTTTTTCCACTTAAAGTAGACGTTTATCGCCGCTACCTCATTTGTAACTACTACCACCTAACTACCGTTACCAACTCAGTAAAATAGGGAAATTAGATAGAGCCGATGAACGTCTACTTTAAGTGGAAAAGGGATATGTTAAATGCCTAAAAAATTGCGTGCAACTTTTCGAACGAGCGTTCACGTCATTTCGGCACTTTTGGTGTTGTTATGGCCCTTCAAAATATTATGATAGTTTAAGCGTTAAAAAGAATCACGTGAATCACAAATTTTTTTTTTTGCTCAAAAAATATCTCAAATTGTTAACAATACACCAACATTAATTGCTGAAACTCTACTTAAAAATCCAGATTCACTCGCATTTGTTTATAGGGCCAAAGGTTTGCAATTCTACGTTGAGATTAAAACGAACTAATCGTGCCCGAACGGAAACGGGTCAGAGACTTTTTACGTGTTCTATCTCCATATCAAATATAACTCAAAGGTTTCACAATATTTGGGTATCGTTGTCTTCTATTTTATATATAAACGAATGGGGCCAGCGTGGTGAGTTGGTACGGTCAAATGGATTATTGAGATTACTGTTCAACGCATTGTTTTACTGCTGCGAGTGATGCCAACCTTTCTTTCTCTTGGCGGTTAGTCAGTCACCGTTGACTCAATAACTCGATCGTCGCACTGCCAATAAGTCACATGTGTTCGTATAACCCGTAGGGGAAACTGTGTGATGACCATCACATAAACCTGTTATGGCCGTTTTTTTAAAGAATTATATTCAATCTAAACCAATAAAAAAAATCGTCAGATGTCTACATAGCCATCTCAGGAAGATTTTTGAAAAAAAAAAAAACTTTTTTTGTCGAAAATTGTTGCCCGTCTACCAGCGATTTTTGATTTGAGGCCGTTCAGATGAGATATGAGGGCAAATAGACCGTTTTGTGACAATCGTCACACAGTGAGCACCATGAGTTAACCTTTATTCAATTTACACTTTTCCACAAATAATTTTGTAAACAACATTTGAAATTAACCAATTGATGATTTTTCCCAAAACATATCGGCGGTTTGTCCTCTATACATTTTCCCTTTCTCCACACTACACCTTCTCCAGTTTTGCCTTTATCCAATTTGATGTATTCATGGAACTATATGAGGAATATGCTATTAGATCAAGCAGCTTAATTTTAGGTTCATTGTAAATGATAAATTTTGAAATAAAAACAATAAAGGTTTTCTAAAATTAAGCACTTGGTTTCACAAAGAGCACGGTAAATAATAAAATAACATCTGATCTTCAATTTAAAATCATTGCAGATGGCAAGAAAACAACAATTTGGATCAGATCCTTTGTTAAATTGCTTGTTTCAAAACAGGTTGATTTTCTATTTTGCTTTGTTTAAGCAAACGTTTTTGGACCTCTTTTATGTAACATTATTTTTAACTTGTTATAAAAATTTTAGAACTCTTCTTTTAAATCTCAAAGTCAACTCCTATGAACAAAAAAGAACAACAGGAAAATTGACTTGGGCATAAGCGCACTGAAACTCCCAATTTGGGAGGTTTTTTTTTCACAAAATTTTCAAATTTCACAATTGTTTTTTCACAAAAGGCTCCAAAGATTATAGTCTATAATTTATAGCCACATGATGTGGCCCACATCTTCAGAGTCTATAGTAAGACAATGATCAATTACACTTTACCCAATATCGGCAGTCTTGCGACTTAAAAGCGCAGTCTTTCGCGAAAAAATCTTAAACAATTTTGCGGTAATGACAATAAAACACAACTCGGAGAACATTTTTTTTCGCGGAATATTCCTTCGTGAGCTGCTTATTGGTGTTTTCGGTCTATCAAAAAAAAGTTTTTTGCGGAAAAAAGTAAATCGCAGTATGCAGTCTTTTGCGGAAACTCCATGAAAAAAGTTTTTCGATGAAAGACCAAAGCGCGGCGCCCCGAATATGCAAAAAAACGAAGGGGTTTTACATCAAGGATTTTCTCCTAGATTTTCTACTCACTATATTAGAACACCGTCGATGGTATTTAATTGAAGCATTTATTGAAATATATCATACTTGAAATTTTATATAAATAAACATTATTTTCGAAATTATTTATCGAGCTGATTTTATCTACGAGCGTTGATTTTAGTCATATCAGTTTCCGTTTAGTTAATCCGTGTTTACTTTTGGAGTAGAAACTGCTAGAATGTCTACTGCGTGTAAATATTGCGTGTTTGAATTACCATTGTCAATCTACCGACGAGTTTTCCATTCTGTCAAAACAAAAAAAAATCTAGAGATTTAAAGCACAATATCGGTTTTAAGATGTTGAGGACGGCAGCTCAATACCAAGAATGGCTGAAAACTACAAAGTATGAGGTTCGTTCTTTACCTCTCAGGCGCACCGAAAAAAAATCTGAAAGAGCGGAAATAAAAGCCACGGGCTATTAAGATTCTAAGCAAGAGATCCGAAAGTTCTGTTTTATCGCAGAACTTGAAAATTTGAGAACAGAACGCCAATAGAACAAAAGAACGCAAGGACACCGTTCTGGGCCATTTTTACATAACGAGACAGAATAGAACGGCCATTTAGAACGATTTTTTGTTCTATAAAGAGAAAAAGTTCAAAAATGCGTTCTGGGTATTTGTCATCACACGAAAATTGGAGAACCATCACAAAATAGAACGAGCGTTCTGTTCTGTTCTGAAATTTAGATCAGAACTTTCGGATCTCTGTTCTAAGCTGTTTTCTAGGGAAAAGTTGGCCTAGTTGTTCGATTTGAAGTACAACCAGGCAAGTTGAACGATTTTCAGAAACAAATGAAAGCTGTTGTTGACATATCTGTCCAAGAAAAGGGATGCATTAAATTCAGCTTGAAAGATGATCCCGAAAACGAAAACGTGAAATGGTTGTTTGAAGAATGGGCAACTGTCGATGATGTCCGTGCCCATGGTGCCGCGCAGGTTAGCAGCGGCATTCCAGATTTCTACGCACTTACTGGTGTACTTATCAACGGACTCAATTTTATTATTGCAAAGTTCGAATGATCATGTAACAAAACAAATCTTCAAAACTGAACCTACTGGTGTGGGTAACGAGTTCGTCACCGAGCTGAATATACGACGAGTTCCGTTTAGCTCGGTAAAAAACTACATACCCACACCAGTAGCAAAAATAATTTTGATTAGTAAAAAACAATTATAGGGTGAGGTAATATAGATGCTAATCGGTTTATGGGTTACTTATACTCGCTGAACGCACTCGCGAACCAAAAATGGATTAGCATCTATATTACCTCACCATGTACAAACTCATACAAAAACCAAATTAAATGTTATTAACAAAAGCGAGTTGCGTGAAATTAACCAAACTTATTACACCGCCATTTGCCCTTTAATAAATACTTATAAATTAATCTATTATACAGGAGTTAAAAGCAGGAATATTAAATGTCTACATTTATAATCAGCGTTTCAAATTATAAATCTGTTGACATGAATTTAGACATGGTCATTGAATTTTTCGTTCATTTCGAATTGAAACGTGCCACATAGTTGCATATCTCAGGGCGCATTTTACCAAGTCATTACAGTGACAGTATCAGACTGATATCAAAGCGTGTTTTCCAAGGGGCGCCCCGTTTTTGGATCATTAACCAAATACGGCTAACATTGAAGATGAAAAACGTGCGGGACGTTTTGATCGGTTGGCCGTCTTATTGCTGGACGGCGTTTCAATTGTACCCAACGGAGTTTTCCCAGTTTCCGGGTAAAGGGGAAGAGCGTGATAAGGGACGCTTCTGTTTTTTAAAGGGAAGGTTAGGCTTTTTAAATGACCCTTTTTGTCAAAATAAAAAAAACGGTCCAAATAAGGGACCAGAAGTGCCATATACGGAACGTTTTTTTTGTAAAATCGCAAAAAGTGCCAAACATGGAACCTTGATTTTATTGAAAAAAAAAATGCCCACTAGGGGACGGTTGCCAATAATGTTAAGTTTGGCTAATACAAATAGACAAACAGTATTACATTGCGGCCCGAAATTCCCGGGAGAGGAGACGAATGCCTTCTATAATCAATTTCAGACTCGGGTGAGCAAACTAAGGAACACCGGGTTACATATCTGTAATAATCAAAAACACTGTTCAAATCAGCGTCCCACCACATCAAGTAGACTTTTATCAAGTTCCGATGATAGCATTACTAAAACGGAAGTACACGTAGGAGCTCCGTATAATGCGAGAAAAATTTCCCTCAATAAAAGTATATTTATCGTCAAATAAATGTCGCGTACCTTATTAAGATAANGATAAAGTCTAATAGGAATATATGCTAATGTGGATAAATACAAATTAGGATAAAGCCGAAGAAGGATAAAACCGAATCCGACGCAAAATTGCGTCGGATTCTAATATCGACCAAAAATACATGATACCAATTTAGTCGGTGCCCTTATTTTTAGGTTCATTGTAACTGATAAATTTTGAAATAAAAACAATAAAGGTTTTCTTAAATTTAGCACTTGGTTTCACAAAGAGCACGGTAAATAATAAAGTAACATCTGATCTTCAATTTAAAATCATTGCAGATGGCGAGAGAACAACAATTTGGATCAGATCCTTTGTTAAATTGCTTGTTTGAAAACAGGTTGATTTTGGACCTTTTTGGACCTCTTTTATGTAACATTATTTTTTTAACTTGTTCTAAAAATTTTAGAACTCCACTTTCAAATCTCAAAGTCAATCTCCTATGATTCATAGGCTATGAACAAAAAAAGAACAACAGGAAAATTGTCTTGAGCATTAGCGTATTGTTACTCCCAATTTGGGAGGGTTTTTTCACAAATTTTACATTTTATTTTCACAAATGGCTCCAAAGATTATAGCCTATAATTTATAGCAACATCTCCAGAGTCTATAGTAAGACAATGAGCAATTAACCTTTACCAATATCGGCAGTCTTACGACTTAAAAGCGCAGTCTTTCGCGAAAAAAACCTAAACAATTTTGCCGTAATGACAATAAAACACAACTCGCAGAACATTTTGTTTTCGCGGAATATTCCTTCGTGAGCTGCTTATTGGTGTTTTCGGCTGTCACAAAGAAGTTTTTTGCGGAAAAAGTTTTTCCACGAAAGTATTTCCACAAAAGACCGTAGCGCCCTGAAAATGCCAAAAGACGAAGGCGTTTTACATCAGGGATTTTCTCCTAGGTTTTCTACTCACTATATTAAAGCACCGTCGATGGTATTTCAGCATTTATTCAAATACACCGCCTGGCTACGGAACTTAACGCCCCTAAACTTAACAAAATGCCTCGAACTTAACAAAATGCCTGGAACTTAACAGTCATTTCGAGTCAACTTTTCCGCCTACGCACTGTGACCTAAACTTAACAAAATGCCCGGAACTTAACACCTTCTTTCCCCAAATGTTTTGTTAAGTTCCGTAGCCATGTGGTGTATTACCTTACCAATTTTGAAGGAAACAATTTCCGCCAATTTTCGACAGGATTTTTCGGACGTTTGATCCACAAGTTTTATAATCTCGTTTTTGTCTCAATTGTCAAATGTTTTTTGTATCATTTTTTTTATTTATGATGAATTATTAAATCATTCATAGGAGATGTAGTGGAAATTATCCAGTTTTTTCTCTGAAATTCGAGCTAAATCTAGAAAAAATGCCTAAATGCCTGGAACTTAACAGTTTTGGCTGTTCTGAAAAAAAAACACTAAATGCTTTAAACTTAACAGTTTTCCAAAAGTTTTTTTTGCATTTCCGCCTACGCACTGCGACCTAAACTTAACAAAATGCCTCGAACTTAACAAAATGCCCGGAACTTAACACCTTTTTTCTCCAAATGTTTTGTTAAGTTCCGTAGCCATGTGGTGTATATCCCACTTGATATTTTAAATAAACATTATTTTCGAAACTATTTATCGTGCTGATCTAATCTACCAGCGTTGATTTTAGTCATATCAGTTTCCGTTTAATAAATCCGTGTTTACTTTTGGAATAGAAACTGCTAGAATGTCTACTGCGTGTAAATATTACGTGTTTGAATTACCATTGTCAATCTACCGACAAGTTTTCCATTCTGTCAAAAAAAAAAACTAGAGATTTTAAACGGTTTTAAGATGTTGAGGACGGCAGCTGAATACCAAGAATGGCTGAAGACTACAAAGTATGAGGTTCGTTCTGTAACTCTCAGGCCAAAAAAAAATCTGAAAGAGCGGAAATAAAAGCCAGGAGCTATCAACAATCATGCGCATCGAGTTTACTATAACAGTCATGCGCATCTGGGGTAGCTAACTACCCAATATGCTCTAGTGCGCCAAACAATGAACGGATTTTTTTTATTATTATTTTATTTTGAAGACCTGTTCTTCTTTTTTACTGGGGTGATTTTAAACCTTAACCCTCGTTCTACCCGGACCCAAACGTAAAAACAATTTTCTTAAGAAAAAATATTTTTCTCTCATTTAAAAACGTAAAAAATTTTTTTGATTAGAAACCCTTCGTATCAGATTTCAAATCCGTTGTCCGTTTTTTATTATCACAAGCCGATCTCTTTTTATTTAGAAATAAAGTGAAAATGGGTAGCTAGCTACCCAATATGCGCATGGCTGTTAAGATTCTAAACTGTTTTTAGGGAAAAGTTGGCCTAGTTGTTCGATTTGAAGTACAACCAGGCAAGTTGAACGATTTTCAGAAACAAATGAAAGCTGTTGTTGACGTATCTGTCCAAGAAAAGGGATGCATTAAATTCAGCTTGAACGATGATCCGGAAAACGAAAACGTGAAGTGGTTGTTTGAAGAGTGGGCAACTGTTGACCATGTCTGTGCCCATGGTGCCGCGCAGGTTAGCAGTGGCATTCCAGATTTCAACGCACTTACTGGTGTACTTATCAACGGACTCAATTTTATTATTGCGAAGTTCGAATGATCATGTAGCAAAACAAATTTTCAAAACTAAAGCTACTGGTGTGGGTAACGATTTTTTCACCGAGCTGAACGGAACTCGTCATGGGCCTCGTCAATATACGACGCGACGCGACGAGTCCTGTTAAGCTTAGAAGAAAAAAAAATAAGAAAGAAAATCAGGGGATTTCCATACGATTCTCCCATAGGAGTTCTGGAGGGCCTACGGTGATAATTTTCATGCGAATTTGAGATTTTTTTAAGATAACCTCAAAAAACTCATAAAAAGTTGAAAAAAATCATATAACCCCTAGATATCGTGTTTTTCGTTTGGCCAAAAACCATGCCTTTATCCTAATTTATCACGTGACCCGTTGAACTTGGCCTTGATTTTCCAAAAATATTAAAATCTAACTTTTCGAGACGAACATTTTAGCCAAAACAGTTTTTTTTCGAAAATTTGACCAATTCTTATTTTTTTTCTTCTAGTGAAAAACTACATACCCACACCAGTAGCAAATATAATTTTGATTAGTAAAGAAAGTACAAACTCATGCAAAAAGCAAATTAAATGTAATTAACAAAAGCGAGTTGCGTGAAATTAACCGAACTTATTACACCACCATTTGCCCTTTAATAAATACTTATAATACAGGAGTTAAAAAGGGGAATATTAAATGTGTCCATTTATAATCAGCGTTTCAAATTATAAATCTGTTGACATGAATTTGGACATGGTCATTGAATTTTTCGTTCATTTCGAATTGAAACGTGCCACATAGTTGCATATCTCAGGGCGCATTTACCAAGTCATTACAGTGACAGTATCAGACTGATATCAAAGCGTGTTTTCCAAGGGGCGCCCCGTTTTTGGATCATTAACCAAATACGGTTAACATTGAAGATGAAAAACGTGCGGGACGTTTTGATCGGTTGGCCGTCTTATCGCTGGACGGCGTTTCAATTGTACCCACCGGAGTTTTCCCAGTTTCCGGGTAAAGGGGAAGAGCGTGATAACGGACGCTTCTGTTTTTTAAAGGGAAGGTTATGCTTTTTAACTGTCATGGTCCGTTCTGGACACATCTGTTCAAAGAATTTCGTTTATTAGAATGACCCGATTTTGGCCGAAAAAGCGTCCGAAAAATGAGCGTCCGATGGTTAAGGACTGTATTATATCAATAAAGTGTACTAATAAATTTTTAAGACGACAGTCAGAAGTTTCATAATCCGTTGAAAATTCTGAATTTTATTTACTAGTTTTAGTGCAATGATGAAATGAAGTTCTGGACAGATGTGCCCAGAATGGACCACACCGCTTACTCGTTTTGAGTGGATCATGACAATTAAATGACCCTTTTTGTCAAAATAAAACAAACGGTCCTAATAAGGGACCAGAAGTGCCATATATGGAACTTTTTTTTGTAAAATCGCAAAAAGTGCCAAATATGGAACCCTGTTTTGATTGAAGAAAAAAATGCCCATTAGGGGACGGTTGCCAATAATGTTAAGTTTTTCTAATACAAATAAACAAACAGTATTCCGGCCCCAATTCCCGGGAGAGGAGACGAATGCCTTCTATAATCAACTTCAGACTAGGGTGAGCAAACTGAGGAACATATCTGTAATAATCAAAAACACTGTTCAAATCAGCGTCCCACCACATCAAGTAGACTTTTATCAAGTTCCGATGATAGCATTACTAAAACGGAAGTACACGTAGGAGCTCCGTATAATGCGAGAAAAATTTCCCTCAATAAAAGTATATTTATCGTCAAATAAATGTCGCGTACCTTATTAAGATAAGTTGAACTTCACTCGTCAAGAAAACGGTAAAAACGTTGACCAATGGCATTTAATTAAGTCAAGAAAACTCGTTGAAATGCCCTTACGTTAAATACTATATGTACATTGCTCAGAGCGCGACAGTTTAAGCTCGAACGCACGGTACAGTTGTGCAAAAGAATGTATAAGAAGTATGAAAAAAATGTGCCTACCCACCGGATAATTGGATGACGGATAACTGCGTAGGCGGTGTTGATAATCAAGTCAATATCTCTGGTAGGTAAAACAGCATAATACACCAGCATAATACACCACCTAACCATTTGACTTAAAACCATTTGGCTTAACAGTTTGCATTTGACTTAACAATTTCCATTTGAATTAACACCTTTTTTCGGAAAAAATGTGTTAAGTCAAATGGTTAGGTGGTGTATTTATATCTAATATACTTGCGGCGGTCCGAATATCAGTTTTATTACAGTTCCATGTAATTCATTTTGCCACCGAAAAAAAGTGGATTTAGTTCTGTATGACCAAGAGACGTAAGTAAGTTTTGCTTTTTGGTTGGTTTTCTTGCTTGATCGGGTGTTATTTAGAATCTTATCGTCGACCGATCACTCGTGGTTCCACCAACCTGTCCATATATTTATTTAGCATATTCAAAGTCTGACCGAATTTCTTGAATTAAGGAGGGCGATGATGGTCAGTTGACATGGATTAAACAAACCGACTGGCCAATTGCTAAAAAGACGCTTATGCCGACGCTGGTTTAAGCCACACCGAATTAGTAGAATAATATTTTGATAGATTTAATACTTGACTACATGCTTTTTGAGCATAAAGCCAGTTTTTGGAGTGAAAATCCCATTAACACCTGCGCGCTCGTTTGCGCATTTTGGCGCATTTTTAGGCATTCGCGGGTTAACTCGCAGGGGGACGTGTGTGTATATATACACACGACTTGTTTTTTCGTCGATCTAATATTGTTGACCCCCCCCCTCAACTTTTCGAAAAAAATATATTGACGGTATTTTTTTTGCGTAGGTTGGAGAATTCAAACAGCTCTCTAGGGGGCCCTGGTGGCCCAAATAGATTCCTGAATAGTCAGATCGACGTAGTTTGATGAGCTCTACAACTTGGCATTACCAGTTTTTTGGATTATTGCGAATTATTGAGAATTGTTTAAGTGTGTGTATATATAAACACGATTTCCCCCTACGGGTTCCCAAAAACTCCTTCCCCTGAGAGTTAAACTTCACTTCGTGTATTGGTACCTCTACTTATGGTAACACGTTTTTGGCGATTTTTTACGGGCTATAACCATTTTCAGAACAAAAACGGTTGAGATAAATTTTAAATAATGTATTTTGGTTTCTTTGAAAACAACAAATTGTGTGTTATATTGACTTTTCTTGGATTAAGTAGGGCGATGATGGTAAGTTTACTTGGATTAAATAAACCTCCTACCGATAGCAAAAATGCACTTATGCGGATGTTGGTTTAATCCACACAAGTTAAGACACTAAGTTTGAAACGGATTAATACGAGACCGTTTGTAGCTTTTAGGTCTTCAAGGTCAATATGCGTATTAACCTGTCGAGGCAAAGAGACGTCGTAATTAAATCAGCGTTTTTTTTTCTTTTATTTTTTACAGTTTTCAAATTGCGCAAGTATGGTATTGAATGGAAAGACGTTTTCAACAATCCAGATGATAAAATGCGGTTTGACGGGCCAAACGCCGATTAATACCGCCCTAGAAACCCTTTTAAGACTATCGAAAAGTTGTTTTTGTTGAGACCGTGGTCCATGGTAGTACTTTCAATCTGAAAAAAAAAAGAAATATGAGAGTGAAACTAGAAGTTCATATGACGAACTTTCATTTTCTCATATTGAATGCTTAGGGGTGCACGGAAAACTTTGGCTTAAAATTTTCTTTTTCTAATTAACATCATAAATACAACTCTTTTAGGGCTTAAAAGAGTAAGCGCGTCAAATGAGGTCCATTAAACATTCACCCCGCGTTTGGTTAACCGGTAAACGCCAAAAAATCGATTTTTTGCCAGTAATCTGACGGTAATAATTGACCTCCACCTCGCTTCATCAATAAATTTCAAAATTGCGATTCTCGGATAAAAATACGTATAATACTGGAGTGAGAAAAAAAGTGTCACCGAGAAAATTTTGCTTGTAGGTTTGAAAGAGTACTCGGTCTTATCTATGGTAAGACCCCCGTCGAGCTCGGTGACTAAATGACGACCCACACCAGTAGCTCAAAATCAGCCCAGTGAAAGCCAGCGGAAGGAAAAAATCCGCGATTTATGACCGATTAACTTCAAATGTCGGTTTTTCGAGCGATAGTTCACCTTTAAACTTAAAATTTGACCGATTTAGCAAATGGACTGGTTAGTGGACAAAAACATATGCTTCAACTGGGCTATGGTCGGAATATGAATTTTAGACTTAAGTTCTAGAGAAACCTCGAGTCTCAGGTATATTTATAAAACACACCCTCCGCAATTATGCCATAGATTAGCCTGGAAGGGTTGGCTCCTGTTATAGTCTGTTACAGTCTGCGATGTTATTTTGCTTAAGTTTCTGTTTTTTTGTCGTTATTCTGCGGATTTTTGTCATGCAAAATTGCAAGATAACGACGCAGGGGCTGTATATCACAGTAATCACATGCGCTAAACACAAGGATGTGCGGATTGAAACCGTAATCGAGCAACATGTAATTCCTCACCCGCAAATTTACTAATTATGCTCTCAAGTTTACACGATGCTTTCTGAAGAATATAAAACGTTTAAGGCGGAGTAATTAATCGATAAACAACATGTCCAAAGAATAACAATTGACACGAGCGTCCTGTAATAATCCAACATACGGTTATTATTCGCTGAGCTTTACAAAAAAGCGAGCTTGAGGAACATTTTCAGGATTCACACTAAAAAAAAGTTACAAATATATTATAAATTTTTAAGTTGCTTTTTGCTCAATAAAATATGTTTTATTTCATTTAGCAAAGTTGTAAGGATTTACCCTGAATCCCAAAAATAATGAACTGGGTTCGCCTAACCACGCGAGTTTAACGATGAAAATAGGCTGGCGTCGCTTGAAAGCAGAAATGAGTTGACCCAATTCTCGTGCTCAAAACTAAACATTAAAAAATATTTTCTCCCGAAAGACCCTGGTGCCCCTCTCGGACGGGAGCTTCCCAATTGCACTTGCAGTCGTTCTCGTTTCTGAGCGCATCAGCGGGCGACCGAACAAAAAAACGAGTTTAAGCACGATTGTGAGCAACCAAAATGAACTAGCCTCGGCTAGTCCAGCCCTGATGATAAGTAAATAAAGTGTCATCTGAATGGCACGGTCTTTTGAAGAAAACGTTTGAGAATGCGTTTATCCAAAAAAAAAAATTAAATTTTTGATCGAATAAATTCTTCCCAAATATAGTTTGTTGCAGTTTCTCTTATTTTATTGTACTTCCTTTGGAAAACGTTTTTTACAAAAGACAGCGGTGCAGATATAAATAAGGCGTTATCAAAATTATAGGTTAACTCGGGTGTAAATAAATTATTTACATTATGTTCCCGCAAAAATCGGTTATATTGTGAAAAAAGTCAAATACACCTGAGTTTCTTGAAAATCTCAAATACACCCGAGTTGACCCGATCCCGTTATTAATGAAAACTTGCCAGATAAAATACACTTATTCTAGTAACCGTTGTAAATAAACGTGCCCTATATTTAGATGCGTTAACTCTGTTTCAGCAAAAAGTCTACTAGTCTTTGTATATGTGCATAACCTAATTGTTTTACAGAGTTTATCATATCTATGATATGTAATCCGGTATTCATCATGATATTCTGTAAAAAAAAGTACAACGATAATTGCAATTCTGTTATCAAAACGTTATTCTAAGACTTTGGCTGATTATTATGTAAGCCGTTTAATATGTTTCAATAATAACTTTCCATCGCCGTGAGTGTTCAACGTGAGAACTGGCGACTGCTTTCGCAATTGTTCTGCCAATTTACTGATTTGCCCAGCGTGTTTTTTACGTTAGACCGTTTGTGACTCAGACATTTTTACACTAAACTACCAAATTAAAAGAAACTGGGTTATAAGTGATTACGTCTAGCGCATTTAACTCTAAATAAACACGCACTTAAGAAATTCACATTAATTCCCATTAATTAAAAAAAAACTGGTAANAGCTCGTCAAACTACGTCGATCTGACTATTCAGAAATTGATTTGGGCCACTAGGGCCCCTAGAGAGCTGTTTGAAATCTCCAACCTACGCAACAAAAACACCGTCAATCGAATTTTCTCGAAAATTTGACGGGGGGTCACCAATATCTAATTTGCCCTACGGGGCCTCCATATGCCTGAAATCGAAAAAAAATACACGTTGCGTGGCTATTTACACGCACTTCCCCCTGGGAGTTAATAAAGATTTCAGAGTGCACAAACGATGATGGTTTAATCTACACCTAGTTGCACCTATTGTTGTACAAACATGAGGTGCCCGTTATCTTGAAAACGGAATGTAATATAAAGGCGTAGTTCGTAGGCTATAATAGTAATTGAATCCGAAATTTTATTTAAAAATGAAATGTACCGGGACGAACCGGGAAAGTGCACTGGGTGATAACGGTGATGTTAGATATCGGGAAATTTATATTTTAACTTGCTCGTACATTAAAAATGCCCGCAAAAAGGTTTCTAGATGAACAAGTCCAAGGGCAAGGCCACGTCTCATATTTGAGGATTGAACTTTAACCTTTGATTTGATATTTCTATGTTTAAAACTTGATTATTCTATGTTGATTTTTACTGTCGTTACATATAATAAAATGAAACATCAAAAAGAAAATCCGCCAGATATGTTTGAAGGTGAACTTAGTTGAAAAAAAAGAATTGGACAGGTCAATTTTTCGAAAAAAAAAACTGTTATTACAGCTTTGTTCAGCTCGAAAAAATAAATTTTAAAATTTTCTGGAGGGCCTACGGTGCCAATTCTCATGCGACTTCAAGATTTTCTTATGAAAAGCTAAAAAAACGCATAAAAAGTTGAAAAAAATTTTTTAACCCCTAGATATCGTGGTTTTCGTTTGGCCAAAAACCATGCCTTTATCCTAAANTATCACGTGACACAGTGACCTTGGGCAAAAATGGACAAAAATTTGGACCTGTCCAATTCTTATTTTTTTTCAACTTAGCTAGCCAAATTATTGAAAATCGTGGCTTTGATTGATCTTCTCTCAGAACTTGCCCTTTAATCAATCACATTTGGTCGGGAACCGCGTAAGAAACATTTTTTGCGGTTCCAATCATTAGTACAAAACAATGTCCGTTATTCGACCAGTATTTTTTTTTCATTAATAACACAACTCTATAATTCAACTTTAACGGCAAACAGTCGCGACCAACTGGCCATTACATTCTATTATATTGAAAGTCAATGGAAAATTCAAGGTAAATAAATCTGGCTAAAAATGACATATTTTTGGTCATCATCCGATTCAATAGAACGGGTGAAAATATGTTTTTAGCGAGACTGAACAACTACGAACCAATAATTTTAATTAGCATATTTCACCGTGCGACAAATTTACCCGAATAATAAGGAAGAATCAATTTTAGTTATTTTACGTAGAATTTTAAATCTAATAGACAGTTGTGTACAAAGTCACTACCCCCAAAAGCCACATTCGGACAGTAGAGCCATTGTATTGCGTAAATCCCATTCTTAACAGTTCATACGATCGTCATCAAAAAATTTGCTTATTTTATGTCCGAAAATAAGTCTTACGCTACCGACAGTGCCAAATGGCACTGTTTTCGTTTATGCCGCTAAAAACTCGAAATATATAAAAAAAGTATCCACGATCGGGTTTTTGTATCCGATTGATATGCCTATAAATTTTTTTGTTAAAATTAATTCCGGAACCGAGAATTGACAGCGGGTTACCGGTTTTGATACAAATTGATAGTGATTGGACTACTATTGAGGGCAGTGTTCGAAAATATTCGAGATTTTTCGACAATAAAAGTTTTCGAAAAAAAAAAAATCCTTTGAAAACAATAGATTTTACATTTTAAAATTTGTAAAACTTGTTGTGAAAATCATCAACCATCGGACCTGGATGGTCGCTGATGGTCGATGGTCGCTGAGTTATAACTACACCACCTAACCATTTGACTTAACGCAATTTTTTTCCGAAAAAAGGTGTTAATTCAAATGCAATTTGTTAAGCAACATGGGTAGTGCGTAGGTTAAAACCCTGGAAAACCTGAAACTGTAAAAAAATGATACAAAACAATATAATGAACGAAAAAATCCAAAAAATTGTTATACACCGCCTGAGAGTTTGTCAGGCCACGTTCTCCTTCCAAAACCGGCCTGATAAACCCTCAGGCGGCGTGATAAACCCCAAGGGGGTAGGCGGAAATGCTGGAAAAAAAAAGAGAAACAACGGACAAAAAAGTGTTAATTCAACTGCAAACTGTTAAGTCAAATGCAAACTGTTAAG
>SCLG01000015.1:0-35328 GCA_004367875.1 Oikopleura albicans | reverse complement strand
TTTTTTCTAAAAACATTTCTCTCTAAAGAGATATCTGTAATGATCAAGCGATAACCAAAAATGTGGCATATAACGAGTGCTAGGAAAACGCAAGTTCTTCAACAAACTCAACTATTAATTAAAAATTGTTAAATATGTGCCACGACATTTTTATTTCCCTTGGCATTTCCTATCGAAAAAAACGTCTACAAACAAAAGCGCTTGAAAAATAGATTTTTTAGTCTTTGGGGAGGAACAGCTACAATTTTTGTCAAAATAACTTCAAGACCTAGGTATTTTTGAGTCCAAATTATCATTTTTACGCTCCAAGAGATTTGTGACCCAAATCGCCACAAAATTGTGATTTGCAATTTTTAAGCTTTCTACTCACGAAGGAAAGTTATTTATTAAATGCAATTCACTTGAGAATTTACGATTCTAGTGGCAAATAATTCGTTTTAATATTAATGAGCCTTACTAATTCTCCAACTGGTACATTATATGGTTATATACTTTTTTCGATACAGAAGCGACCATTGGTAAAACGGTTCATTTGGTTCAAAAGCTTCAGTTGGTTCTATTTTTTCTATTGTTACAGAAGCCACTTATTGGGAGTGGGGTCATTTTTGGTCGCGAAAGAAGTTGTATTTTCGGTAGTTTCGCGACCATATGGTTTGGTCGCGAATTGTTGTTCAAATCTTGGTTGACTTTTTTTGCTAAGGTTTCGCGATCACTATTTTTAGGGGGTAGAAAATGGTCGCGAAACCTAGTCTAAAACATCAGTCTAGAACCAAATTTTGAACAACCATTCGCGACCAAGTGTGTGTTCGTCAAAGTACTCATAAATATGTTTCGTTCGCTTAAAATGGTCGCGAAAGTACCCTTGACCATTAAATGATGCCAGGCTTTAATTGGTACTTTAACATTTGAAGTGATCGTGTTTTGATAATCTGAAATGTTTCAAAAACTAGAATCGTATAAATCTCAAATTTTCAGAAAAATGATACAAATTCGAACACAGGATAGCGCTAATAAAACCCGGTTCGAACGTTGTTTTCCATATTCAACACGTTGTGCATAAATGTATACATAAATTTGTCGTAGATTGCCCGAGTCGGATACTAAGTGTGTAACGTTGAGCTGTTTGTTCCGCCAAAACAGAACATTCTATGCTCTTTATTTGTTGCACGTCTCATGTTTAGACATGTTTGTCTTAAAGTCCATATTTGTTTTAGATTCATACTATCCTTACAGGACGACGCACACTTTGGAAGCTTTTAAATTCACCGGAAAGTCTTGAAGGTNACACTTTGGCGACCACGTGGTCGCGAAACCTCACCCAAAACGCACTTTGGCGACCATATGGTCGCGAAACCATCTTTTGAACAACGATTCGCGAGCAAATGGTGTGGTCGCGAAAGTACTCATAAACGGGTTTTTTCGCGACCATTTTTAGTACCCCACTCCTTTTTAAAAAATAATTAAAAAAATATGAGGTGATAGAACTGCATTCGGGGAAGTCACATGTTCAATTATTAAACTTCCTCGCCGTCTAGCGGTGAAAAATGGAAACAAGTTGAATCAAATATTAAATGATTTTCAGACACAAAGTGGCGCGCATTTTCGGCCACGATCATCACCTGGTGGTCGAAAATTGCTCACTAAAACACGCGCCACATGGTGAAACGAATATTAATTGCATTTTCAGACACTAGATGGTGCGGGTTCTCGGCCACGATCATCACCTGGTGGTCGAAAATTTCTCACTAAAACCCGCGCCACATAGTGTCCAGAAATGCAATTTTAATAAGGGCATTTCGCTTACTACTCATATAAAGCACACACTTCCCAGGAAAGGAAGAAGAAACTTTAGGCGATAGTTGAAAATAGTGTTTGACGAGACGAGCCAAGATTCACTCTAGTCTTGATAATTTTCCATTCGAATTTTGCCGAAGCTGTCATCTTAAATTTTCAACGAAATGTGACTTAGCATAGATAACGTTGACGTTTCGTTAATAGAACACAATTAAATAACATAATTGGAGACGAAACATCTAACAATTTTTCCGATTACTCTTATTATGGGTGTCCATACGTTGAGTTGGTAGAAAACCGCATGGATCGCCAGGATGGTTTCGCCGAAACGGAATTTCCGTAACGGAAATACACCCTATCCGTTCAAGTATTTGATTTTGGGACAAATAAAGAGATACATACATTGTACGGAACTCATCACATTTTTATGCTGATTTACGACAAATACTTGTATTCGTCACTTTAATTTGGTTTAATTAAAAATTATGAGTTATGTTTTGGATACAAGTAGTAGTAGTTAATGAATAATGAGGTACTAGTGAACTTTTTTCTGATGCCGTCATATGCATAGATGCATGTATTTATTTACCAACGGTTGTTGAACGTGATAAAAAGATTTCAACGTACTGTTTATTGATTGGGCGTTTACTCATCATCTTGTTAAATAAATTCAATTAACAATTATGACAACATTAGCGTTATGCTATGGCACATAGCTCATGGGTGATAATTTTCCGATTTGATAAAAAAGATGCTTTTGGACCTGCTGATTGACCATTACCGTCCTTTATCTCATAGGACCCGATCCCGGACGGTTAAGGTGTTTTTTCGATGAGCATACTGTATTTAATTATTGTTGGCCTACAGAGCCTATTTATTTGAAAATTGTTTTGACCATATTGTAGAGCTCAAAAATTTAGTAAGAAAAAGTGTAAAACTGAAGTTCATAAAATGTCTGTAGAGGGCTCTAGAATTTCTCGAAGTCAAATTACAATTGACCTTCGAAAAATTCTAGAGTTTGCCTCAGATTTTTTATGCATTTTATTCTCAAGCGTTTTCTCACTAACTTTTTGAGCTCTACAATATGGCCAGAACAATTCTCAAATTAATAGGCCCTATAGACCCACAATAATTATATACAGTATGCTCAGCCAAAATAGATCTTAACTGTCCGGGACCGGGCCCTATGAGATATACTGATTGGACAATATATTATCAATTATGTCAAATTTAACTTTTATACTAGGTACCGTTTCTTGCTTGATAGTGTATTTAGAATAATTTAAACGCAATAGTTCAAGTATCAAGTCTTGGCGCAATAAATGACTAACAAATTGGGTAGATTTTTAGTTTATTCTAAATACGCCGTAATAAAGACTTTTTATTATTATTTATTATGATAATGACACAAACATTTAACTTCAAAGTACCAAAAGTTTTTCCGAGTTCGTCTTCAACAAAAAATTAACTCAATTTCGCTCGACTTGTGTTAATTTACGTTAGCGCTAAATAGTTTAGGAACCAAAAATTGGATAATTAAATATTTAAGATCATCTATTTAGATTGAAACAACTCCAAGATGACGGTTAATTGTACAAAATTGTCAAACAAAAAGTTTGCGCAACAATTCGATAAGATGGTACCACGTTAACGGATCTTCACGAGAGTTAAGGTCTAAATCCCGGGGACCCAAAACGTGTTTATATAATTTTCATTTTCAATGAACCTTAATGGTAAAACCCTAAATGTCAGGTCTAGTGTCAGGGGCCCTGTCTTAATCGGTATCTTTTCTTTTGTGGAGAAAGGGTAATCCGCCGAAATTCTAGAATGCTCGAGGAAATTTCGGCGGATAGACCTTTCCCCACAAAAGACCAGAGACCGGTTCAGACGGTCACGTATATTCAGATAATTATACCAATCACAAGTCAAAACGAGACTCGACAAAAAAAACTCTGGAAACAATGATATAAAAAGTTCTTCATTTTCAGTACTGGATCACAGGATTTCGTAAACAATTGAATTTTACAAAAGTTTAAATCATCACAAATCCGTTGCGAATGTTCGACTGAGAAGTCTACCCACGGAAGCGTTTTAGAAATGTCAGTTCAAAAAATGATGTTCATTTTCGTTCGGAAACTACACACTAGCCTGTTTTAGATGAAAAAAATATCGAATATTTTTTGTGCTGAAAACATCAATATTATATTGACGATATAGCCTATATCATATAGGATTAATCGATGCTGGAAAACACTTTGTACATAGCAGTTCATTTTAACCCCCTTTTCATCCCCTTTTAATACCGGAGGGGTGAGTTTGGGACCCTTGGTGGGAATATTGTAAAGGGACACCGTAAAGAACATTTTTTCTCGTTTCGAGTCTCGTTAGAAACACGAAAAACATTTGTGTGTAGGTGTTTACCATCGTTTAATATTCAAGTTATCACTGTTTTCGCGTTGCCAATGACTCTTTTGGGCATCGTAAAATGGTGGATAGTAACTGGTTCTAAGTACTTATGCATGTCGGCCATAGGGTTCCTAATCACCAAAAATACAATTTTTGAGGACCTCAAATGGTGTCCGTATATCAAACCTATAACGCCAAAGTCCCCACCCCCAGAATCCCTCAAACTCCCTCTCACTATTAGGGCCACTTTTGTCTCGTGAAAAAGTGGCCCTTGTTATGGGGTGGCCCTTATTTTGAGAAATGGTGGCCCTTATTATAAGAAAGTGGATTTTTTTTTCAGGTAGTCTGGTTAGCAATTTACTCAATTTTTATGTATTTTTTTTTTACTTTTTATATTTTTTAATTCCCATGTGGATGTTAGTAGAGTGTATTTAGTTTATTAAGAATATCCGGCAATCTTATTGGACAATTTGTTCAGACTTTACCAGACTATCGGACAAAAACTCAAATCTCTCATAGCAACGGCCACCCTTCACACCGCATTTTGGCCCCTATTATGAGTAAAAAAATATTTTCAGTGATAATGGCCACTATTATGAGATAAATGCCCATTTATGGGCCAAAAATGCCTATTATGAGTCAAAAAAAGTGGCCCTTATTATGAGAAAGCGGGTCAAGGTGGCCCTTTAACGATAATATCGTGGGGGCCCTTATCATGAGGGGGACTAAACATAATGTTGTTAACCCTATGCGTTGGTCTCACAAAATGCCACATCTAATTTGATTTATCGTATTGATTAGAACTAAGTCACATTCACACGAAATCGAACATAGTTGAGATTTTTTGGTCTTCCATAATCCCGGTTGTAATTGTCCAATTTTTTGGTTACGCAAATATTTTATGGTCGAGCCACATTTTGTGATCATGTTGTGGCTTTAAAATCTGCTTGCAACTGTGGTCCACTTTCGCTTAGAAGAGCAGGCAATATTTTGGCCAATTCTTATTGTAGAGAAATCCACACGGTGTCCCAACCCACTCAAAAGATACAGATGACTTTAAAGTAGATATTGTATGCAGCTAATGGATTGGGACACCACGTGGACTTTGTTACAAAAATATTAAAGTAACAATGTAGTTAAATTGTCGGTGTTAACGTTGTGTCTATTTATGGATTGTTAAAACACGCGTGGCTCAAACAATTTAAACAAAAAAATTAGAGAAAACGCGGTCAATTATGTCATTTCCGGGGTGTTTTGGTGAATAATATCGGTTCCATGCAGCAAACGGTATGGCTTTCTCGAGTTTGAATCACCATTACAAGTTTTAAAGCTTGAGTGCGTTGCATAAATATGCGGCGAACAAAGGTGAAATACGTAGTTAACTAAATATAAATCACAATAATTTTATGCAGTGTCTAAAAATAGCATAATAAAACAAAAATACATTTGATGTGTTGTGCAATTTTATTCGTGAAATCAAACGTGTTAAAAAGCGACCTGTTCACTTAAAAAAAGTTTTTTTGGGATAAGTAGGGCAACACGTTGTTCACCAGGAACTTGTTATGCAATGAGTCATCGTAAAGACTGTACAGCAGCGATGTAAAAGTTCTGTTCTTATTTTGAGAACAGAACGAAACAGAACGCTCGTTCTTTTTTTGTCATAGTTCTCCAACTTTATATGATGGCAATAGAACGCTCCGTTCTGTTATAATCATGAGATGGGTTTTTTAACAGAACACAAAAACGTTCTAAATGACCGTTCTGTTCTGTCTCGTGATGGAAAAATGGCCCCGAACGGTGTTCTTGCGTTATTTGATTCTATTGGCGTTCTCGTTCTCAAGTTCTGTGAAAAAACAAAACTTTTACATCTCTGCTGATCAGTGCTTCAAAAAGTTGAATAAATGTGTGATTTTGGCCAACTTCAATTACATTCACAATCTCCAAGTCAGAGAAATCACGCAATTGTCAAAAACACAAACGTTCGAATTGCAATTACACTGTGATTGTGAGTGTAATTTTCTAATTTCGTGATTATGATTTCAATCCTTAACCTTCAAACACATCGGTCGGAATTTTTTCCGACCGAACATATAAGACGTATTTTTTGGGGTATTTGCATACTAAATGCTACTAAATGTAACGGCAGTAAAAACCAACATAGAATAATTGATTACAAAGTCGCAGAGCAGATAAAAATAAAAATTCAATTTCCGTAATGAATATTAATTAGCAATTTATTGGAGCTAGGAAACCTAAAAATAGAGGTTATTTGCAATTAAAGGCTTCCACGCACTTTTTTTTCGGTCATATTTTCCCAAAACTGTTAATTAGTCAGCGTTCCACTAGCTTGCAAAAAATAAACCCCGTACGTCACCGGGTTAACCGTTTGTGAATTTGTATTTTTGTGGTCAAATCGACCAAAAAGTGTCCAAGGGTGGTCGGAGAGCTTTCGAGAGTATGCTCATTCGATTCAGGACAATCGAATTGCTCATGGTGAAAAATTACGTAGGTTAGAACACTACGAAGGATCGGTCGGAAAAAATTCCGACCGATGTGTTCACGGAGCTCTTGTAAATATGTGTTCAAAGGTTAAGTAAAAAAATTAAGAGAATACACAGGATGCGCCTTTAACTGGGCACCTGTTAACCGGTCACTATTGGTTAATTTTTTTTTCAGAGAACATATTACTTAACGACTACACATTGACCTGTTAACCGGCCAGTTTTTGAAAAAAAATTCAATGACCAGTTATCGGCGCATCCTCTGTAGAAAATCATTAAGGTGCGGTTATTCGTGTGGTTTACGAATTGTGCTTAAAGGGTTATGACGAAACAATAAAAAAGAGTGTTTAGAGCAAAAAGTCAATAGTCTAAATTTCGTAATTCGAGGGATATAGAAATATTTGCAATAATAGGCCAGAAATATTTAACAATAATTGGGTCAATCGCAACAAATTAGTCTGTTTACAACGACTGTAGTTTATATATTTCTGTTGGACCACTATTATTTGTCAAAATAAGTTTCAAATGGCATAATTAACGGCACTTCCCCTGAATATTTCAACTATGCGCATTTCAACAGTTCATAAATAGAAATTACAAAATGACCGTTTTTTGGGAATGTTATTACGGATTTCATTTTTTTTATTTTGTTTGATTATATGCTAGTATACGAATCGGAACAAGGCCAACGTAATTAGGTCGCTTCCGTAATGAAGCCGAAAAATGTCAAAATTAACTCTCAGGGGGAAAGACTTTTTGATAACCCGTAGGGGAAAATTGTGTGCACGTATGCACACGCTTGAAAATTCATTCGCAATAATTCTAGTAAAACTGGTAGAGCCAAGTTTTAGAGCTTGTCAAACTACGTCAATTTGACTATTAAGAAATTGATTTAGGCCACCAGGGCCCCCTTGAGAGCTGTTTGAAATATCCAACCTACGCAAAAAATACCGCCAATGGAATTTTCTCGAAAAGTTGAGGGGGAGTCAGAGGTCCATATGAACTTTACCCGCACTCCTCCTGCTAACTGAGCGCAGTAGCGGGCGACGTGCCCCTGCGAGTTAACTAAAAAATTTATTTGTATTTTCGACATTTAACTTAAAATACAATTGTAATTGAGTCTCATGAAAATCTTAGAACAAAATATCATCTTTGTCTTCTCTGAGATTTTTGTTAAAATGAGTGACAAACGAAATTCGTAACGTTTGACAAGTAATGCCAAGAAACGGACTCGGCACTATTGGCTCGATCGGAGCCAAAAAATGCAATTTATTTATTTATCAAAAAAGGCCTAAGTATGCCGAGCCCTTATACCAACACATCAAAGTGAAACGAAAACTTCGAATTTATGAAAATCCGCGTTAACAGGTTTGAAGAGCGCGTAACCGTCCGTAACGATGCCTAGAACTTGACACTTATTTTGATATTTACTTTCTTTAATGCTTGAATTTATAGCAGAAGTTATAGTTTCAAATTTATAATCACTTTAACTCTCAAGGGTCACAGGTGTTCTCATAACCCGTAGGGGTTACATGGTGACGATAGTCACAAAACCCCCTTATGACTGTTTTCAAAGTAAAAAAATATTCGCAAATAGTGTATTATGGGGTATTCAAACAAGCTGAGTCCAACCAGACCAATAAAAACTTAACCATCTGTCTCCAGAGTCATCTCAGGAAGATTTTTGACAAATTCTTGAGAAAAAAAATTTTCCGATTTTTGTTCCAAATTTTCTCCATGGATTTTAGTTTGACCAGTCTATCAGCGATTTTTTATTTGAGCCCGTTTTAATGAGATAAGATCCTATATGACTCATATAATATGAGGCAAATAGACCGTTTCGTGATCGTCACAATGTGACCCCTGGGAGATAACAATAAAATTCTGCAGAATTTACGGACCAAATCAAATACATGATTTTGATGAAAAGCCAAATAACGATTTGTTCATACTTGTGTTTGCAACTATGCTGAAAACATGATAATGCGGCGTCTTTGTATCATTTTAGAAAAAAATACCACATTTTCACCAAGTATAAGTCTAGAAACTTAGTAGTACTAAGTAAAATATTCACTAACTCAGGCAAAAAAAACGTTCATTTGTTTTAGGACTTGCTGGAAGAACTGATAATTTCAACGTTTGTTTGGGTCTTTTCAGATTTATAGATTTGCCACATAACTCGATGAATAGCTAGAGGAGTTAATTTTAAATCGAGAATGAGCAAGTTAATTCGCTGGTAATCATTATTTACTTTTTTTGGGGCAAAACATACATTTTTGCGTCATATTAAGTCGGCCGTCTAAAAATAACCAATTTATCAATTCAGTACAGTTAGCTGCTAACTGTTAGCAGAATCAGTTGGCGAGACCGTTTTTGGCCAATTTATGAATACCACATGATCATGAATGAATAACTTATCATTTTTAAATATAATTAAATATAATAATATATTAAATATAATAGCAAGATTATTTATATTTTAAAATATATATAAAAATATATATAAAAATGGGAAGTTTGTCCACGTGCAGAACGAACGGTTGAGTTGATTTATGGATTAAACTTATCTGAGAAAAAGAAGAAGAATCGGCCCTTTGAAATGCAATAATAATCAGAAAAATACATGATTTTTTGCCTGTCACGATGTTTTTTTGGAAAAAACGGGTAGCTAGCTACCAAATATGGGTGTGACGGAATGAAAATTAATGACAGTTAATAAAAAACGTATAGTTGAAACAAAAGTAAATGAATATTTTAATAAAAGAGGCAATAAATTTAGAACAATTGCAATAAAAATAGAAAAAGTGGAAATAAAAGAAAAATAAAATAAAATAGAAACGTTCTAAAACAAAAACACATTAACATAATTTATGTGACATAATATTGCAAATTTTCACAAAATGCCCTAAATGGACCAAAACTACCAATAAGCCGAGCTAAATCGAAAATCGGTATAACACGGGTCCAGTAAAATTTTATAAGAAAGATTATAAAACGGAAAACGTAACTGATTTTTTTGTAAACATTACAAAACTAAACATAACCGCACAGACATTTTGTGCAAATTTTCACGTTTCTACTGCTACCAATTTTTTGCCACTCGGGACCCTTAGGGTTAAGTTTCACCTTCCAGCCATATTCAGTTACAACAGATGTTGCTAAACTAAAACTGAGTATGATTTTTTGAGAATTTTAAGCTGTTTAAAAACATTTATTCGCCCAGTTTCCACTTGATATATTTAATTATGTTAAGGCACGTTAGCGGTTCCGTGATAAGCATGTTATACAGGTGATAATCATTACCACAATAGTGTCGCCATTTTACCAATTTTAAATCGGCCTTGGTGACTTCTAAAATCTTATTTGAACTTGCTTATTTGGCTGATTTATGACAGCAAGATTAAAAACGTCTTCCGTAATTATACATCAAGAAGGTAATTATGTAAAAAGTAAGTACTGGGGCTAGACCACCAAATATTTTTAAATGCCAGAATTAAGTAGAAGTCTAAGCATACAGTATGAGCATAATAACGTGCTTCTCGCTTTTCTAGTTTTTAAACCTATTAGAACACAAAATTCTAGAAAGCGAGAAGCACATTATTTTACCCCATACTGTATTGCGACTCCAGTTATAAATTTATAAGCCACATAATTATCAGCGCATGGAACGAATACGTACGGTATTTGATCATATTTTCTAAATTTACCAAGATTATGGCCTTTTTTCTAGGGTGTCCATTACAAACTTTTTAAAGACTATTTTCTGAATTGCCATGAAAAATTTGAAACAATGTGGGTGTTAAAATTTTTTTGGTGTTAAAAAGGAATGTTAAAAATTTTCCGGTGCAAAAAAATTCTTGATAAAAAGTCGGCCTCCCAAGGGTCCATACATTAGAATTTTAATGAAATTTGAATGATGCAACTAGTTTTTTCTTAATTTAGAATATTGTTTTGAAACTGTCAGAACCTGGGAGCTATTGTATGGAGTACATACTTAGTGCTCGCAATATTTTTCGCGCCGTTTTTTTTTCTCATGCTGAGTTGGCGCGGCACATCAATCAATTTTGAAATTGCGATCACTTTGTGTTCGAGGTACAAAGTGATCGCAGAAATTCATTTCATTCGGCCCTGAGAATTTAAGGTCGCAATTTGCTCCGTACGGAAAAATGGGGATGCCGACATATAAAACGGACAATGTCGGACCTGTCGTTAACTAAATGCGGGTTAAAGAATAGCCAAGTGTGAGGGTTCCAAAATCAACTGTGCTGAGCTGGCCTGTGTATCTCAAAAACACATAACACGTAACATTCATACATGTTTAAATACGTGTAAATAATACATCGCCCGCACGACGGTTTCAATATTTAAATCAAAGTCAGTGGACAAATATTTCATAATTGCCTCTAATAAGTATATTTAAATTAAGTGGTAGTTATGCAAAAACTATTATTAGTACGCTAAATGTAATTATTTTTCTTTGTTTACTCCAAATGGTAAACGAGAAAAAAAAAGTATAAAAAGTTTGAGTGGCATTTGTTTGTGGTTTCGGATGCACGAAGCATTGATCCAAACGTGAACACCGCAATACCACCGCTATAATTGATGTCCGAATTCTTATTTTCGTATTTTAATTGCACACACGTCAATCTCTATCCAGCAGGAAAATACTAAACACGTAAGTTTTAACTCTGTGCCTAATAAAGAATGCAACGATTTCAATAGGAAAACATGAAATAACAAACTTTCTAAAATCACAACGACGCCTGGAAGAGTAACCTCCAACAAATTTTTTTTGAAAAAAACTGTTTTGGCCAAAAAGCCGCACCGTTGTTTCTCCGAAAACCGTTCGGCCGTGAACCGGCCACTAAAATTTTGCAAAAAAAATGGTCGATTAACGGGTTTCTGGCCGATTAACAGCTCAATGCGTAGTAGTTTATTAATATTATCTACCAAAAAAAAAATTGGTTCAAAAGTGGCCGGTTATAGGCGCAGCCCCTGTAATAAGTTGTATTTATCAAAATAGTTTTTTTTTCGAGAATAAGTTGTTGGGATAATTCTTCGAAAAAATTTATTTCCGAAAAATCGCTTTTACATCAAATATTGGGTTTATTATTATTACAGTGCCAGTATGAGTCATAATAACGCGCTTGTCGCTTTTCTAGTTTTTAAACTTATAAGAATTCAAAATTGAACAAAGCGAGAAGCACGTTATTTTACCTCATACAGTACTCCGGGTCATCTATAGACCTTAAAATTATCGGCCAAGCTTTTTTCGCGGCTTCTAAAAACTCCCAAAAATGAATATTGGTTGTAAAAAATTTTCTTCTCTAATTGAATTTAGAAATACCTAATTTTTGTTTCTTAAAACTCTGACCTAAATGGATATTAGAACGGTTAACTGAATTCAACGCGTTGACAAATGAAAACATTCTAAAAATCAGTCGGCTTATTCATGACGTGCTAAGTATGACCACTTTGACAACGCTTTAACCATACAGGGTGTGATTTTTTCGCCACTTTCGACTTTTTAAAAACCTAAAACGTTGCGCGGTGTCTAGGGTGAATTATCATAAAGAAAATTTTATGCACGGCGATTGGCTTTTCCGGTCCGGCTAATTAATTTTTTTCTTAATTATTTTTCCCAACGTTATTAACGCAAATTACGTGAGTTTCCATTGAAAAACAAAAAGAGATGAAATTCCGTGAAACTTCCCAATTCTCGGAAAATGACAGAAAAAGCAGGAAATTCAAACATCGATTTTTCATTAAAACTTCGATTTTTCAGATGACAATTGGAAAAGTAATGTAAATATTGACCGAATAAAAACTTTCTACACAGTCTGAACCATTTTTGGTTGTAATTTCCTGTAATGAAATTGCATGTAATGTGATTACATGTAATTTCGGCACACATTGATTTGAGTGGAAATCAAAAAAAAGGAAAAGGCGAAACTTCCAAAGGTTGTCACTTTATTCATAAAAAAGCTTCATTCTGTGCAATTTTTTGACAATTATCGAAAAAAATTCGCCCGAATTTCGTGCTGATATAATTTATAACTGATAATATTAATCGCGTCTAACCGTATTGTCCGGAGAAAAAAAAAGAAAAAGAAATTGTTATATGTTGTTTCGCGTTGCTAGGGTGACTCGGCCAATCGAAACTTTTCCTTTTTTCTTCCGCGGACAATAAGGTTGGACGCGCTGTATATTATTTATAGTATCAGGATATATACTTCATGTTATAAAGACTTGAACAGTAATAACTGGGCACCGACTAACTTGGTGTTATGTATTTTTGGTCGAAAGAATAAGATGCTGAAAGGTCAAAATGGATATGTGAGAATTCGACGCTAATTTGCGTCGAATTCTGACTTATTCCGTTTACACTTTCGACAAGCCAAAAATGCCGTATGTCAATATTTGGTCAAAATTTGCGTCGAATTCTCATTTATACATTTTCACTTTTCGACCTCGTATACTTTCGACCTCTTATCCTTTCGACCAAAACTTCATGATACCAATTTAGTCGGTGCCAATAACTGATGTTTATATGTCAGGGCGATGGTTCTGTATTAGTTTTAAAACATCATCGTCATTGTCATTACGGTTAGTATCACTGGCGACTTTTAGCTTAACTGGATTTTAGAATAGCTTCTTATGACAATTATTGTTTTAAATATTTAAAAGATTTGTTGTTTTACTGTACTTACGGTAATACGTCCCGGATTCACAAAGAGTCACACTTTAATAGGCGGTTTTCTAATTGTTAGAAAATGGTTTTGGAAATCGTTTTCGAGGATATAATTCGACTCGGAAAATGAAAGCCCGGATTTCAAGTCGCGAAACTTGGCAACTCGCGAACTATGTTCATCGCGGGAGAGACGTTTGCTGATAATACACAGAGTGCGCAGTCAACCGTCCAGCAGTTGACGGTCCACTATAGTGCACTATTGCGCAATTTGCAGTCCACTATAGTGCACTATTGCGCTATTTGCAGTCCACTATAGTGCACTATTGCGCTATTTGCATTCCACTATAGTGCACTCACAAATATATTTTTAAATTTTGCGCTACTTGCAGTCCACTATTTCGCTATTTGCAGTCCACTATAGTGCACTATTGCGCAATTTGCAGTCCACTATAGTGCACTATTGCGCTATTTGCATTGCACTATAGTGCACTTATTCGCAATTTGCAGTTAACAGACCACTTGGGGGCTTAATTTATTCCTGAATCTACTTGTAAAATTTTTAACTGAACCCTTACAAATAAGTTTGATTGTGATAGATTTCGCAAAAACCGAGTTACACAAAATTTTTCCAGTAATTCAACCTGGACCACACCCTTCTGAGAACTCTGAAAACCACAAACCCTTACCGAAACAGATGAAACACAACCAGCCAACAAAAACAACACACTTTCCTCTAACTGATAGTCAACAAGACGTGTCGAATAGAACATGCACAATCAGTGCGCCGTCATGGTGGCTGGATTATGACTAACCGAAGCGTGAGCCATCGTTACGCCGACTTAAGTGACGCAATTTAACATAACATTTAGTTCAAGATCTGAAATTGGACATCATTGGGTTCGAAATGATGACCAAGCGTTTACGGGTAGCCTGTGCGGGTTAACGCGACAGGCACTCAGCGTGTTCTAAAACTAGCCTTACTTGACTTTCCTACCTTTTGGCAACTACACTGTATTACTACTACTGTATTACTTACCCTTACTTTGCGAACCGATACTTGACGACAATTTTTTTTCCAAATAAACCTACTCTTACTTGGTGTCTTTTCTTGGCGGTGCCAGCAATATATGGCATTCCCTAAATTTGTAAACATAAAACCTAAAATACATATTGAAAAAAATTGATAAAGGCACTCAAAAGGGTATCTCGACTGGTCTGCGCAAGTAACTGGTAAAATCGAGCGAAAAATAATTTGAGGCTTTATGAGTCATTTATAACGTCATCCGTTCAACTGGACGCAAAACTGATTTTGGTCCCTAAATTCGAGTTTTCGATTCCGAGTCGAATGGCAAGTTTTTTTTTTCAATTTTCTCAACCAACTTATTTTCTTCTCTCTAATGCATACATGATTTTCTCTCTAATGCGTACATGATTTTCGTTCATGTTTAATTTATTTTTTCCTGTAGGTGATAAACTCCCAATAATAAATGGAAGTTTTGCTAAAAAAATCTTTTGACAAACTCATTTTATTTCCATTTTTTTTTTGAATTACATCGTTTAGAATAATTTTTGTAAGTGAAGTCGTTTTATAAATCTGTAACTCAGTCTATTATTTTTCTTCCGTTTTCCTCCTTGCCGTTTTTGCATCCTTGTCTTCTTAGGAGTCCCCGAAAAAGGATGTTTCGCTTTTTCACCAACAGTTTCCTTGTTATGACCAAAGCCGTTTGTAATATAGGACACCACTGTCTGAAGGGACATGTGCAGATTTCCAGCTTCTAAATTCTCCGGCGGTATTTTTTCTTCAATGACCGTGATTTCCTTTAGAAGTGATTTTATGCCACCCGGCTTTTGATGATCGATAACTGGAGTGTTCAAATAATGAACAAGCGCAGTGCTACAAATAAGAATGTAAGTTAACTACGGCAGACTCCCACAAATTATTTAAAAACAAATTTTTTTCAAATTGTTTTGAACAAATCAGTTTTGTTGTTGAAATAAAAAAATCAATAAGTCGATAATTTTTTTTAAACATACAAACCTTTCAAGTATCAGTATTGTTATAAGCCCAAACATCGTTTATTTTGCTTCATTCCAAAATTTCATAAATGGTATATATAGTTGATTATTACAACACGAAAAATAATATTGCATCCATAGATACCCATCTTACCTTGAATTGATCTAACTATTACTTCAATGAGGTAATAATTTCACAGCTGGGCTGACGAATTTTTCGTGTGTGCTTTCCAATCGGTCTGGTCATATACAGATGGGGTGTCCCGACTTTTTCAGTACGCCACGATAGTAGTACTGGTGTGGGTCGCCAGTTTGTCACCGAGGTTGACGCGGGTCTTACCATAGATAAGACCGTGTACTGTTTTTAACCTACAAGCGCAATTTGCTCGGTGACACTTTTTTGCTCACTCCAGTACTATAAAGTTATATTACCAAACCCCGTTTTTTATCACGCTACAATAATTAAATACATTGTATTATTTAATTGTTGGAATCTTCACGTGTTTCTACAAAAGATTGCTTGGTGTATTTAACTGTAAATTAATATCAAATTAATAGTTTATGCAGTTTAGTGATTTTTCGGTTTAGTTTGTACGCAACATGATTGACCGGTCCTTAAGAAAAAGTCTTTTGTTTGTATTAGTAGAAAGAAAAAATACGCTGTCTAAAGACACCCTAATATTAAAATTACAAGGAAAATTGGAAGAACGCGGCAAAAAGGGGAATGATAGCTGAATGATAGTTACGGTTAGTGAAGTATTAGTTAGATCACTTGAAGTAAAAAAAATGAACTAAAATGACATAACAAATTTTTTCGGGTAAATGATCGATAAATTATTTTATTGATTTCCGTGCGGGAAAAAAACCATTTTATTTTTCAGCCGACCACAACTCTGTTTTTCCCAGCCCAAGAGCACAGCCCAGCACAACTCAGTTATATTTTTGACCTCGACAGCACAGCTGAGCGCAGTTCATTTGTATGGCTTCGCTTGAAACCACAGCCGAGCGCAGCTCGATTTTTATTGTTTCGAGTCCAAAACGACAACCGAGTTCAGCTCCTTTTTTCTGACTTATGTCGACCCCTGGCTAACATTTTTGCCGAAAAAATGTTGTTCACTTAATAATGGCCTGATACCGAGTGACCAAATAACGGCACATTGGTGTTATATAAATTAATTTAAGTTGATTTATATTAAGTTATATTACTTATTAATTGCAACAGATACAATTAGCGTTGGCGAATCAGCGCACAATTTTTTGTCGCCGAAAGGTACTTTCTTAGAGAATATTTTGTTTCTTGTTCGGAAGATAATCATTACTACTAGCCTAAAAGTTGTTTTTTTTATGCGTTTTTCAATATCTACCGTGTGTAAAATAAAATTCAGGTATTTTGTGATTGAACGTTGTTAGTTCCACAAACTGAACGTGTTTCATTTTAAACTTCAGTTTCACCACTTTGCCCATAATCGTTTGTGACAGAAGAAGTGAATATGGCATGTTTTTGTTTTGAATTGCAGACCTTGCAAGTTATAACTAAGTGGATAAGTCTGAAAATGAATTTGTAAATTATAACCAGCTCAGCATGATCAATTGCGTAGATGATAATCGATTTAGTCGATTAAGGTTAGTGTGGAGCAAAAAAAATAGGTTGGACCTATTTTTTTCTATCCACAAATCAAAGCAAAAAAGTATATTATCAAAAAAATAAAAGAAAAGGAGTTTAGAACAGACTGTTACCAAAATTTTTTTTTTGACTGTCTTGTTTTTTGGTGAATGTCCGGCCAGATAACAACGCAGTGCCTGAGTGGAATAGCTGAAAAAAAACCTCTCAAATTCCGCCAGATAAAGGGACGAGCTGGAATTTTTTCCGGATGTTCCGTGAATTTCGTAAAGATTTAATCTCGATCAAATAAGATTAAATCACATTTTAGAATCGTGACAAAAAAAAAATATTTCCAAGAAAAAGTTTTGCGTTTCACCAATTTCACGCACGACAGCGTGATATGAAAACTAGCCTATGAACTATGTTTCGATTTTGTGTCGAAGCGAAAGCACGTTTTATTTTTGTGCCATTTATTTTACAACGAAAAACTCATTATCTCAGTGCCCAAGTAAGAGAATTTACCTAAAATTTCAGAGAGTCGGGAGGGGTGTACTACTCACTCACTAGAGAAATTACGGAAAATTTACGTAAAAGGATCATATAGTAATATTGATCTTTAGATCTCTGACTTCCTATTGGCTCTGGTAAAATGGGCAACAATTACTATCGTGGCCGCGGGCGCGGTCGAGGCAATTATTATCGTGGTGGAAGCAATAATGGTTATTCCAATTATCGCTCCGAAAATGGGTATCGTGGAAATTCAAGCCCCGCGAATTGGCGTGGGCGTGATGACAACGGTAGCCGTTATGACGGAAACCGTGAACGCTCAAACTCGAGCAGTGGATATAGTGGTTATAGCAACTACAGCGGATACCGAAGCAATTATGGAAACGGAAATCATAGTTGGCGAGGTATGAAACGTAAAATAAATTCTAAACAAGAAATAAAAAAATATTATCCATCAAAAGCTGCACAAAAATTACTTTTTGAAAAAATGTTATCGGACATAAAATCCATAAACTTTTTTGACGCACAAAGGAAAAGTAGGCCTTTGACAACTTTTTTGAGGGACGACCCATGGTCTCCCTCGCCCGTCAGGCCGAAAGTGTGTCGTGTTCACCGGTCGGATAATTTATCCGAAGGTAACACTAACCATTATTATTTAGGGAGTTTCCCAAATAATCGTGGTAATGGACAAGTCCGAAGTCAAAGCAATCGAAATAATGACAGTCGTTCCCAGCCAAAGGCTAAAGACACTGATCAATTCAATTGTGAATACCCTGGATTACGTGATGTAAAAGACTCTGCCTCCCTACGTTCTAATGAAGGTAAGGAGCTCTGTGATGACTTTCCGGCAACCCAAGGTGATAATGGTCAATCGTTATTTTATATGACGTGTACCAAGGACATGAAGTATACTACTCTATGTCGCCACCTGGAGGAGTATCAAATTCGACCGTCCCAGATCGATTTCCAATATGGCGTCAACCGCAACTATGTTGATGCATTCACTCCGACCACCAAGTTCGACTATATGAAAATATGTCAGTTTTTGCCGAAAATCTTGTCACGGTCAGATAAGGCTTTCAAAAATTCCATGAGCACTTTTGTTACCAGCCACTTTGCCAAGTTAAAAGGCACTAAGGACTGGTCTTACGTCAACAGCGAGAAACCGGTTTTCGATGACTGGCTGCAACGTATACATTCCCACAACAAGGCGTTAGAGGGTTCCCAACGTCATACCTGGGAATATGAACCAAACGCTAAAGATCTTAGCGAGGGTAAAAAATCGCTCTTGGGTGTCATGCATTTAACCCTAAAAACAATGGGTTTTCACAAGCCAAGTGAAAAGCAAATGAAAGTATGGTCACGAAGTGCATTCTATGACAGGTACTACTGTACTATTCATGACATTAAAAAGAAGAAAGCCTGTCCCCGTCTGTCCATCATGTTCAACCCAGACCTGTTTTCTTTCACTGAAGAAATGTACGCCGAAAATGAGCGAAAAAAGAAAGAAGAAAAAACCGAGCGTGAAAAAGAGGTCCGTCGTAAACATGCGATGATCACGGCAGATACCCCAAATGTTACTGTTGCCGACGGTAAAATCTGGGTTAAAACTGAGGAGGAAAAAAAATCGGACCTTATCGGTCGCCTTGTCTCTCACCGTGAAAACTTTTCGGAATATGCCGAAGATGAAGTCCGTAAAATCAGCGCCGATCTTGCCGCCAAGTGTAACTCGATGGTTGTTGGCCTAAAAGTTGACATTGTTAACGTAACTGACCAATTGGCGGCAGCTGTTGAGGGTAATTTTAAAGCCGCCGAACATGAGGCTAAACTAGTCTCGGCAAATGCTCGTAACATCGATATGATGCATGGTGAATTTACGAAAGAGCTAAAATCGTTGCGAACAGCTCAATTTACCTGCAGTAAAGCGGCCTGTATTTTATGGGAAAATGCGCCAAACAATATTACTGGTTTGCGCAAGGATGAACTTTTGAAAGGCTTAAAAATCGTTCACTCCAGTACAGCCTTCACATCGCTCGGTCCGGTTGATGCTGCATGGGACCAAATTGGCTTCACTGAATCCAATGACTCCATGGAAACTCGCACCGACCCAATTCGCTCTTCAGCTGAAGCGAAAGAACGTTATTCGAATGCTATAACTAGGCTGACCGCTATTAGCCCTCCCGGTTCGCCAACTGTGGCCATTTCAAGCGAAAAAAAAGAGGGCCCAACACGTAATTTGGGCTTTTCTGTACCGCCTTCAACAGCCCCGGGCCCGTCGTCGGCCCCGGGTCGTTCAGCTGTTCGAATTGGCTCTAAACGCCCGCGCACAAATGATGATCTCTTGCGCACTGTAGCAGAGACGCCCACTAAGCGGCGCGCTTCATGTAGTGGCGATGAAAAATACGTCATAAATGGAAAATGGCGTGCAACTTCGCTTAACCCCAACAAGGCCCAGGCGAAATTTATGGAGGATTGTCGAAATCACCTTACTGACAATGAAATAGGCCAATGGATATGGATGACTATCTACTATAGTGTTGAATGTATCGACGAGCTCAAAGCTCGCATCGCCGGGGCAAATGAGGACATTAATGTCCTTGAAGGGTTAAGTCAGATAACCCTTGAATCGTTCATTGAAGCATTAGAGGGTACGAATGTAGCCATGAACGACCCTATTTTCATTCAAGAAATGGCTCGCGGCGGTTACTCAACTGCCTTTGGTGCGGTTTTAACGCCCATGCCCGACAAAATCGTTTTTAACTGGTTTGTTGATCTCATTCAAAAACAACCCTCAACTGACCAAAAAAACTGGAAGGGCAACGTTATTAAGTCATTAACTTGCTCCGGTGCATGGCGTATCTGCTTCGACTTATCAGAATTGAAGCAACGTGATGCCTGACATTTTTTAACCGAAAACTTTTCCTATAAGTTAGCCAAAAAACCCTCACATGTAAGTGATCAAAAATTTGCTAAAATGACACCTAGAAAAAACTTGTCGCGTTACAAGCTTAACAAAATTAAATGTAAAAAAATATCCAGTATGAGAGGGATCAGCGGTGTTCGCGCCGGCGCTCGTGTTCGCTCGTGTGACGGCGCGGACACTGTTGACCCTGACCCTGACCCTGATACTGATTTCTCTGAAAATATAAGTACACTTGACTCAGAACAAAATAGCCTTTCAGAGCTTAATATCAGTGATATAGAAAACATAAGAAGTGAAAATATAGATAATGGTGTGAAATCATATACTATAGCATGTAATGATATATGCATATCTGACATTTTTAATTTCAGTGATTCATTATTTGACCAAAACCCTGATGACTCACCGGTTAATATCAATTCCATGTCGCTGGCGGATATAAAGACGTGGTTCAGCATGAACAACATATCCAAAATCGAGCTAGGGACGAAAACTTATAAAACATATTTACTTAGTGACACATCTACTGCCCAACTATTATTAGAAGTATACATCAATGGCGGTGCTAAAGCCAATAGAAAAATTCCTGTCGTGAAAGGCGACTTTATCCCTACTTTGACTACTGTTCTAGAATATGAATATGAAGTCAAAAAATCAAAATACAATAATTATAAATCAAAATATGATCTTGGTAATATTGAATGTGACGTCAAAAAACCGGCGGTCGCATATTTTTACGATTTGCATGGCATAAATTCATGGGACTATAGTGAGTTTAGTGAGAAAAAGTCCAGCTATAGTGTTCTGACATTTTTAAATCTGAATATCAGTAGAATTAATGCTAAAAATCTAGAAAAGCTTACCAAAGCTTACAATGATATAGGAATAATATGTCTCAATGAACTCCACATGAAAAGCGAGTTGAGTGAAATTATATGTCCCTCGGGATACAAAATGTATAAAAGCAAGCAGGACTCGCAGGGAATATGTTACGCATGTGTTGTAGTCAAAGAGGAATTTGAAAAATTCATATTTCAAAGTGACAAGGAAAGCTTTTTCATGTGCAAAATAAATATTAAATTGGGGAAAATTTTCTACTCAGTATGCTCAGTTTATCGTCCAGTTGACATTTCTCCAAAATATGGTTACTGCAATAGATCCACAGATGATTTTTATAAAGAGATCGAAAAATCGAAAAATAAAAATAATTTTCCAAGCATTATAGCTGGAGATTTTAATACGCATTTCGATAAAAATACAGGCGGTCACGCCAGAAAAAATAAACTTTTAAGTGACAAACTTGTAGGGTATAAAAACCATATAAAATGTAAAACGTTTAGGCGAGAAAACAAAAAGAAAAATTCTATCTCAGAAACAATGATTGATGGTGTCTTTTCTAAAAACATACAAATTCGTGACTTTCATCACCTCAATATCAGAGACGAGTTAAGATGCGCCTCTGACGGACACCTAGGCCAAAAATGGTCAATAAATATAGAGGAGACTGAATTTGAACTTACTACTAAATCTTTTTCTAGGACCTGTGAAAGCGTAGAAAATATCAGTAGTATCAGTAACAACTGTTGGCCATTATTCCAAGAAATTTTAGCAGATGAAAATCTTGAATTTAATGAAAAATGCTATAAATTGGAAGCAAAACTTGAGAGGCTGGTAAATATTATTGAACCTGAAACACTCCGTGAACGTACGCACTCGATGTTCCAGCCGGTTTATTCTCAAAAAACTTTATGGTGGCGCAATAAAGTAAATTACATTAGAAAAATTATGAGCACTGATGTTGATAAGTATAAACCAATATTATTTGAGGCAAAAAAAGTCTTTTATAAATTATCTAACATAGATAGAAGATCATTTATGAATTCCAAAAAAAATCTAAATGGCTTTATAGACTCCGTGGAGTTTTTCAAAATAAATAGTAAATTGAACAAAAATAAAACGAATCTGAACAAATGTCCATTTTCGGCGGATGAAATTGCTGACGGTTTTAGTAGGTTGCAGTGGGGGCGTGATTACTATGACACAAATAAAAGTAATTTGGTCCTCGAAAAAATCGAGGGTGGCGAGAACTGCCCAGTTGAATTATTAATGAAAAAAAGTGAAATGGAAGCAAAAAATAGAGCTAATACAAGTCTACGTACCGTGCCAAATTCGAAATTATTTCGGCTTGAGAAGGTCCATTGGGATGGTAAGTCGAAAGCATCAAGTCTGAAAATGGCTTTATTGAGTTGCAAAAACGAGAGTAAAGGTCGTGGCGGTATATGTAAAAGATTTTTAGGCTCGCTTTCACCACAATACAAAAATGTTATAACCGAACTTGTCAACCAATCACTCGTAAATGGTGAGTACTTTAAGTTTTGGAAAACCACAAGGTGGTGTGCAATACCAAAAAAGGGTGATATGAAAATTATGAAAAATTGGCGCCCAATAGCGGTCGGCGATTGTATCGCATCTGCCGTTGAAAAAATAGTAGCCTGTCAGCTACAAAATTACATGGAAAATAACGGAAGATACTTTAATAGCCAACATGGCTTTAGACGAGTAGTAGGGTGCGGAACTGCAATTTGCGAATTGACAAATTTTCTGAGGCTTAATAATGATCCTTATAAATTAGTATGTCTATTAGATGCCCGAAATGCTTTTGGGTCACCACTTCATAAAGACGTCCTGGACGAAATTTATAAATTTTCTGACGATAACGTCATAAAATGGTTTAGGACTTTTTTAACAGGGCGATGCTTTTTTGTAGAGAGTCAGGGAGAAAGATCTAAGTTAAGGGTTCTCCCGTCCTGTGGCGTAGGCCAAGGAACGGGCACGGGGCCGATAGTTTTTTCCATAATATATAACCCTATTTTGGAAAATTTGTCGAAAAATTATAAAATTGTGGCATTTGCCGATGATTTAGTTGCAGTCATAACTGGAACAAATGAAAATGACGTGAAAACCGAATGTGAACAATTATTCAAAGACGTCGACACATGTATGAAAGATGTCAATATTCACATGGCCCCAGAAAAATCAGTCGTTCTCCGTATAGGTGAGTGGACTTCGGATATGGACCTTGAACACCAAGGTGTAAAGGTCAATGTTCAAGAGAATATCTTGTACCTAGGCTGTCGGATAAATAGCAAAATTGACCTTGACCTTCAGTGTCAACATGTCTTGGGTAAAATCATTAAGGCTAAACATAGAGTATGTAACATGGAGGCCTATGGCTCAAAAAAACAGCTTATTACACTGTTTAACTCTCAGGCGGTAGGCAGCTTCCAACACTCATTAGAATGTCAACCGTTTTTACCCGAAAAATGGTACTCAGTGCTTCAGCGCGAGTTCTGTAATGGAGTTAAGTCACTTGCTAAACTCGAATATAAACATATTAAAAGATATATATCATACAATGAACTTCTAAAGAAATTCAACTTGCGTAGCTTAATTAACACTCATAGATATTTAGCTGTTAATAAAATTAATGCAGTCTTCATGTTTGAAAGACCATGTGAGTTATATAGAAGGCTTGAAAAGTTTTTGGTGTCAGATAACCCTAATGTCCCAGTCATTCGTCCATTTATAACTAAAAATGTCAGTAGTAATGAAATAAACCCTAACCTTAAATCTAAAGGTCAATTATCAAAAATGTATTATTATCATGCGTATTCAGGATTATACTCAGTTTCGTTAAAAATACCAGATGATGAAATTCACCTGCAAGGTGATGAAAATTATAAAAAAAGCTGGCCAGTTTGCTTCATTGAAGAATTCAATAGTTTACCTAAATCAGTTCGTAGTCAATTCGGTACACCCTTTTTCAAGACAAATACAAAACAGTACTATAACCTTAAATGTCAACATCCCTACAAAGAAAAAAAGGATGAATGTAAAAGGTGTAAAAAAATAGTCCTGAGTAAAAAAACTGAACTGGCCCTAAATTTGCGTAGGTTAGACTCCAGAACGAACTGGGTAATTAAAAACGAAAATGAACTTGATAAGCATGATTTTCTAGCGTATAGCGGTTTAGCAAACTATTTTAGTAAGAATAACAAAAAAGTCCAAGTTAATGAAAACTTAATTTATTCATATTTACATGAGGTTAAACCTTATGACCAAAGATACCTGAAAAATCTTAGTGAATATTACATTCAAAACAGCTTATTTAGGTATATATAAAAGTGATAAATAGAAAACAGAAATAGGTTGCTAAAATATTGCGAAAAATATATTTAGTCACAACTGGTTCATTCTCGCCCTTATTCGAATTTCATAAAGAGTGTTTTTTTGAAAAGGAGTGAAAATGACAGTACATATGAGTCCTCACATGTTGCGTATCCTAGGGTTACCTACAATAAAGTAAAAATCGAGTTTGCGTTTCATAAATAAGTTTTTGACCATGTATATAAGGTCACCCATTTCATTAAGGAACTAAGACCACAAATTGCCTCGTGAAAGTATTTATCTTTCCGTGAAATGAGTCACTAATTTTGTGTAAAATAGTGACTCATTTAACCTACAAGTTCTTGTAGGCACTTATAATTATTTAACTATTAAGTATTGCGTATTACGTGAGCGTATCAACAACGCTCTGAATTTCAGACACTTTTTACATTATTATTGACGACCTTATAAATACAAATGTATAAAAATACAAAAAAACTGGTATAAAACTTGTACCTTATAGCGTCGATCGCCAGTGACACCTTGACCCATGCCGTTCATGACGATATCGCCTGGAATGAAATTCCCATTTATCGAGTTCATAACTTCACTGAGAAACGGGACGCATTGTATTCGTTTAAACAATGGTCGAAAGTGTCGAAAAAGTTTCATGAACTTCCCATATTACAATTGGTTGATGGCGATGGCTTGGCGATATTTCTGAAAAATAACGGTCATGTTAAAGTATCACATGGTCAAGTTGACGGGCGTCGCTTATTAACATTTGAACAACGCTCAAATGTTACACATGATCTGTGCTCATATTCAAGTTGGCCTGAAAACTGTTGTGTGAAGCTTGCTCACCAATTCAAATGTAACATATGCTGGAAAAAAGACATCCCGAGTTGGGTCAAAAAATGTTACGATATTGACGTGAGAGTATATAACGGCTTACTGGGGTTAGTCGTCAAGAAAATATATATGATGGTTAACGATTACGCCCGCAAAATACCGCAAACGAAAATTCCAAAAATATTTGAGGATATGTTTTGCGAATCACCGGCGTTATTCAAAGCTAACTTCATAATGATGAATGGTACTACCCCTGACCCTATAGCCAAACATCCTTCGTTGATTTTTCAAGCAACTAATGAGGTCTTTGATAAATACAGTGAAGTTATCAAAAGTGACCGTAATGCGATGAAAATTGTGAATGAAACATTCTCACAGTTTATTCAAGAAAAAGTCCTCACGGCGGCATGGAGAGTTAAGCTGATCACAAAAAATGTGTTCCCATCACATGATACAGACCTGGTTGACCTTACGATTGATGACGACAAAGCTAAACCGACCTTTTTTGACTCAAGCGCATCGTCAAGTGGCGATAAATCGATCTACAGCATTGGATCCAACATCTTCGAGGACCTCGGTATCCCTGAAGACACCCCAAATCAATCGGTCAAACGATTCTTGGATTTTGACCTTGGCTCTGACGCAATTTGTCGACGAAAAGGCTTAAAGACATTTTATGCGCATGGATTCTATGAACAGACGGGTGATCTAAAAATTCAATCGCTTCCAGAACATGCTCTCACCACAAAAGGTATAGTTCAAGTGTTCGATGTGCGCAACGCAAAAGTTTCGGCGCGCTTTAACTCACTGGACCTTGAAATCCGTACGCTGATGACCACACATACAGCGTACAAAAATGTAAAAATCGAAAATGGAAATGGTGACCAAAAAGGCTGTGGCATGATCAATAAAAGAATGCGAAAATTGGCCGATCTCCGGGAAAAACTTGAGGTCAAACGTACTATGGCCACAAGTGAGATCCAAAAAACGAAAACAATGCTTTTGAAGCGCGATTGTGGAAAAATCGATCAGTTTTTGTCAAGGGTCTCTAATGCTGTTGAGGGGTTTTTGGGGGGTTGTGAGTCGGTTTTTGAGAAAAAAGACGTGGACCTCAGTCTCACACTTTCCGATTCAGATTTTAAGGAACGGCACGATATGTTTAGTGATCAAGGCATTGCGATAGCGCACAAAATCATGCGGATCACGGGTCATATTCGGTTAGTTTACGAAAATGACCTTAAAAAATCGCTTGATGACATTTCGTCTCACCTTGGCACACTTAAAAATTTGAAAAACATAATTGGGTCTGAAGGCGAAGACAATCGTGAAAAACTCGAAAAGTGCGTAGGTTACCTGGGTTTAGTAGGGAACTTTGAAAATGTTGATGAGCCATTTCAGGCCTCCATGTCAAAATACAGCAAGCATCGAGGCCTTTACACATCTTTTGATGATTCACTGATTGTAAATGAAAACAATGCGGCGCGTAACACCGTGACCCCTGAATTATCGCCGTTGATTCCGAGGGCAAAATTCCTGAATCGTACATTCAAAACGTCGCGAAAGCGAGCCTATCCAATAGAATCAAACCGAGTCCGAAAATCTACGCCAACACTTGATGGCGGCATTATTAAAAAATCACGCAGTATTGATTTTGGCATGATATGTGCAAGGTAGTTAATGACTCAAACCTTATATACTTATAAAATAAGAATACTCTAAGGTGAAATGATTCAATCCAAAACGTTTATTTTAATTCAGGAAAATTATAAACCTAACCCCCAAGGGGCGGTCCGATCGGAATCAACCATTAAATAATTTATGAGCATATTGAAGCACTTTTTCCCCATAATTCAAGCATAAATATAATATGAAACTTAAAAATATGATTCCGATCGGACCGCCCCTTGGGGGTTAAAATCTATTATCATGAATTAAAAAGGTTTTATTATATGTAGAATCATGATTGAACTTTATTTGTAAATAAAATTCAGGGCGTGATAATAATAAAAACAAGTGATTAATATATGATTAGCGTTGAAGAGATAAATGGCGAAGAATAGCGAAACTGAACACAACAAAACGATATATTTACATGAGATATTTTAAAAAAAGTTAGAATTCTCCAGATTAAGACCAGTCATTCGTATTTAACTCGTCTGGCGTGGCATCTGTCCATTCTGTTACATTTTCCCCACCGTACAAACTTTGTGTCGAAAAAGAAAATACAAAAGCAAAATCAGCATATCCTTGAATTGACTTGACCTTATAGCATGGGCCGCGGTAAGTGCGAATCTCAACACCGTCGAACCCATTATCACGGACATGGTAGTGCACTACAGGTGTGCAAAATGCGGTTAAATACTCCTGCATTGTTTGAGTAGTAAATTGATTGCCAATTACGGCCTTGGCGAAACAGTTATCTAGAAATGAAAATTTCAGACTAACAGTCAAAATATGCTCATAAGATACATAAAACCTATTAATTACAAAAAAAAAAGTTTTTTGTCTTACAAAAAGTATTTTAAAGAAAAAAAACAACGTTTCACATGTTAAAATGAGTCTCCTTTCGGTGAAAATTAAGTCGTAGACTTATGATTAATATGTTTCTACTACCATGTTTCGACTATAAATTATGAAGAATGGTGGTGAATTTTTACGAAAAAATCAAATAAAAATGATATTCTATGCTGTCTCATACCGTTTTTCTTGATCGAGGGAAGAGCACCACGGTTACCAAAACTGTAAAAACCGCTCCTCTTTGCGGTTTCATGACCTGCCATCAATGACTGCCGAAACACGGTGTAGTTGGTGCGGTTGAGTGTGCATTCCAGAAGATTGCCTTGTAGCGAGGGGCAAATAGGTTCGGGACAAAAACCTCGACAAAAAAGAAAGTTGAAAACCTTGCGGTTACCGAGTAAAGGCAACTCGGGGTGCTTCGAAGCCAAAATCAACTTTCGCGTAAGATGCGGCATCTCACGATGGGCGCATGCGCGAGTTATGCTCTGATTTGTATTTCCCCGCCAGTTGGCCAATAATCGAGTTGTGGTCAAAGTTTCGTTTCTCCGAACCTCAATCTCGTCCATAAACGCCTGATAATGAGTTTGCAACAAACTAAATAGAAATATTTATTGATTCGGCCATTCCGGTCGGACGGCGCTAAATAGCGCTATTTTCCGCGCCATTTAGCGCCGCCCAATTCTTATATTAAAAACAAAGCATTCTATTCATTTTAGCACGTAAACACAGAAAAAGACATGATTTATGAAAATTACATATAACAAAATTTCGAAATATAATGTAAAAATAAGAAAATGTTTCTGCAACCACTTACTCAGCGTCAGCATCGACATATCGATGGGATAACATTGCCCGAGCCTCATATAAGGTAAAGCGTGTTGGGCCATAGCGTCCGAGCAGAAAAATTACACATTCATCAAAAAACTTGATAAATGCCTCCTCAGGGTTCATTTCGGGGTCCATTGAAACGTGGATTCGATCAAACACAGTTTGATCATGCTCGTAGTTTACACCGGACCTATCGAGCAAAAGTTGAAAGGTCGTCTCGTTTCGGGGGACGAAGTGCTAAAAATTGAATAGACTGAATAGACTAATAAAACCAACTCAAATTGACTATAAATTATAAGTCATAGTCTATTCCACGGAAAAAAAGTGCTCTATTTTTTGCTCTTAAAATTATTTTTTGTTCTTGATTTACTTTATTAAAATAAAAATTAATATAAAAAGGTTAAAATCAACATACAACTTAATATGGACAATAAAAAAAAGCAGTAAATTTTTGCAAAGTTTTACGTACCGCACCAGTTGGCAAAACCAAATCACGCGGTAAATGAAGTCCCTTGCCGGTAATAATTTGAGCATATTCACCATGCCCATCGAACTTGTGCAATGACTGCTTAGACAACATCTTCAATCGACATCCATGCGGAGCTTCAGGCTCGGTTGCAGAAACAATTGTCTGTCCATTGGCCTAAAAAATGGCACTATTAGACTAGTACAGTAGCAAATATAGATAGCTATGGGGGACTGGTAGCTACAAAATGGTTCAAAATACAAAAATAGAAGACCGAACAATCCAGGGAAACCATTATTATGTAACTTTTTTAGAATAAATAGAAAAATCAACTAAAAAATAAGAAAACAAAACATTTATTCTTACATCATAATTGACGGCAACATTTCGCGACATTTGTAAAAGCCACCCGGAAATAACGAATGCGGTTAATGAAGTAGGCAATTCGTGGGTGTCGGCCTGAGCGTACCGCATCTTGCAAGGCACACAGTTGTCGTGTCCACAATGATGTTGTCGTAGTCCACCACCATAATGACAAATGTTGGGACGATTGTTCATCAACATGAACAGATAGGCAAGACTGTAATTATGACGAGTGGTACTATTATCGAAAAGTAACCACTCAAGTCGCGCCTGGGCGTCACGAGTGTTCTCAAATTTGAAATTTGACCCCGCCCGTAAAAACGTTTTGGGAACAACATTAGGTGTTTCTGAGAGCCTACCGTCTGAAATGACGCTCTCAGCCATATATTGCATGACTATGGGGAGAATTCGGGGCTGAGCGGCGGGGTCAGGGACATCACGTGGGAAATCACGTGCTCGAAAAAATGGTGCCCCCGGTGACCAAAATTCTTGCGCAACGTCCTTTATAATGAAAGTTTGTACCGGCGGACTAAATAATTATAAAAAATTATAAAAAATTATATAAAAAATTATATATTAAAGTGAAATTACAAATAAAATATTATTATATAATACTCCCATCTCACGATCCTTAACCCGTTTTAATCTTAAATTTGAATAAAACGAAAAGTAATAAAAAAAGTTTTTCAAAATAAAAAAAGTGTAATAATGGTGGTAACGAAATGTTGTTGAAATGAGAAAAATCAACTAAATTAAAAGCATCACTGAAATGTGGTAATAAAAATCATAATAAATGATCGAACAAAAATGAAACAATTTTTTGTTTCCCCTCAATAATTGAATGTAATATGTTGAAATTGACCGCGTTGTCAATTCTCGACGTATAGGGGGGCCTAGTATGGCTACCATGCCCCACTAGGGTCAAATTTTTGAGTGTGGACAAAGTTCCACATCTGTATTCAGCTAAAAGATTTTTGGACAACGCGGCCTAAAAAAGTAAAATGTTAGAAAACCATTTTACAGTAACTATATGTTACAATTAAAAATCACCTGGGAAAATTGTCCAAGTTAGGTAGCATAGGGGCATGATTGACAACGATCTCTTGTTCTCCCCCGAGCTTGGTCAGCTTTAACTGGCCCAAAGTTGATATAATATCAATTTCGCCGGCGTTATTTAACAATAAATTTTCGGGGCGAACGTCCTTTAAAACATGGGCCAGCAATTTTTCCGCAGTTTGATTAATGATAAAAAGATCAATGCGTTTTTCGCCAATCACGGTTGCCCAAAAATCGAGCGATGGAAACATCTCGCCGATAGGAATGTTTTGAAATATGTCAAATCTTGGCATGTTTTTTACAATATAACTTATAAAACAGTTCCATTAAGAAAAAAAACCGATCACGTTCCCTTTCCCTTAACAAATCAAAACCTTCTTTTGTGGAAATAAAAACTTGCTAAAAAGTGTTAAAAATGGTTAAAAAATTTTTAACCGAGACTCAAAATTTATAAAAATTAAATTACCAGATGCTTAAAAACACGTTCCGTAGGAGGTAATTATAAAGTACCGTCAAATTTTTGTTGCAATAATGTTGCATGACGGCATCGATTTTGTTAATTAACTCGGTGCAAATGGCGTACTTCGACGGTTGAGCTTCAAGCTGAAGGTGAAAATGAAAAATATCGATTTTCACATGGTGCCCACGGTTAACTAGCATCTTCATGTACTAAAACATTAAAGTTTTAATATATGCCGTGAATAAAAATCACGGATGTTGAAGTCCTAGCGCGTTTCTTCGAAAAAAATATGAAAGAAAAATACTCGAAAAAAGTATGTATAAAAAGACAAAAACGAAAATGTCATTTTTTGCCAGATTAAGTCGAACAAATTTTTAAGCCCACAAATAGCCAAATTGATAAACAGAAATACTTACGTCGAAAAGTGAAGCAAATGCGATTTCCTGAACAGGAGCAATCATTGTCAAAACACTTTGACCCTCCGCATTGAACACTTTGTTGTATGTATCGACGATAGGCGTTAACAATACGGACAGTAACTCGTCGAAACCATCACCGGTATTAACAACCGGTATGGGAATAAATTCCAAGCCGCTCTCACTTTCGTCCTCGCTATCAGCCTCTAAGGTGGCGTTTGAGGCCTCGGTGTTGAAATAACTTGAAGCACGAGAATCCTCATAGCGATGGAAAAGCTGACCCAAATTTAAAAATGGATCAGTTGTGGCACTCTGGCCGCTTGAACTCTCACTTGAAGGCCCCACCTCCTCATCAGCCCCACCTCCTCATCAGTTGATGGGGCAGGGTTATGGTGCATAAGATAACCACGAGAGCGCATGGAATTCAATGCGGCGATATGCTCTGTTAACTTAGCAGAGTCCTCATTGGCCTAATTATAGAAAAATTTAATTTATATGTGGAAGTAAAAACGCCCGTAATGTTTTCTTCTGGCTATAATTTTTGCAGAAATAGACTTCTATGGACTGCATAGAGATAAACATGTTACGAAATAAGAAATTTGGTAAAATGTCAAAATCAGAGTCAAAAAAATTGTCAAGTAAAGCTTTTTAAGTCAATAAATCTTACCTTATTGCGAGCGACATAAAAGAGAACTTTGCCCTCGGGGGTTAACTCGTCAAGGGTATTCCACCCTAAAATGTCGGCCATAACTTGTCGGCCCTCATAGATGTCCATCCGCAATTCATTAACCAGGTTTTGCAAAACTTCCACGGGATCAACCTCGGCCATATGTGCAAAAAAAAGTTTGAAATATTGTTCAAAATAAACATGATATAAAAAAAACACTCTTGGGTACAATTTCAAGATGTAAGTGACTGTATGGTCGACTAAGTAATTCAAAAAGTAATCTAACACTCATCCCGTTTAAACAGGACGAAATCATATATGACTAACTTGAAAAGTGAATGATCATGAAATCGTGGCCCCCTACAGGTACTTACATGGGGTAGCCACTGTATAGTGGAATATAAATGCTCAAATCAAAATTTTTGAAAAATATATATGTAAAATATCTCAAACTTATCTCTCGGGCGTGACATTTTCACGAAATGAAATGTCAAATGAAAATAATTCTTCGCTCATAATTTTGGGGGATTCTAGAAAATCGTAAAAAACATGCCCATAAGGAACAATATATTCTCGCGTATAAAATTAGAACTCATAAAAACAACTTCTTTTCTATCTCAATAAGTTGATTAATAAATAAAAATAATAAAAAATATGAGAATATATTTNTCTTCGTCGTCGATTTGAATTGGTGCATCGTCGTCAATTTGAATTGGTTCTTCGAAAACAAATTGAATCGGTTGCTCATCTGGGTCGATTGGTGCTGGGTGCTCGTCAACAGGGTAAATTTCAAAGTCGGCATCATTTTAGCGAAAGATAAGTTTTTTTTCCTGTTGGATTCAATGAAGAATATATTTAGTATCAGGCTATCTGGAAGATGATTGGTTACAGGTCAACAATAATAAACAAACGTAAAAAGTGAAACAATGAGGAGTGGATTGGGGCTCTTCGGCTGCACGCGTACAATGACATATTACGTACAAAGTTGGGTCGAAGACACCTGTCCCTAGTGGACACCAATTCACTGTCCAAATTATTATCTGAAAAAATTGTCTCTAAAATAAAAGAGCATAAAATTTGTCGTAAAAAAAAAGCCAAACAAAAAAGTGGCCATACAACAACCGCTCCCGTAGATCTAAAACAGAGATTCGAAAGTTCTGTTTGTTTTTCGCAGAATTCAGAACAGAACGGAAATAGAACAAAAGAACGTAAGAAGACCGTTCTTGGCCATTTTCCCATCGCGAGACATAACAGAACGGTCATTTAAAACGTTTTCCCGTTCTAATTGAAAAAATTCAAAAATGCGGTCTTGGCGTTCTGTTATGTTCTGAAATTTAGAACAGGACTTTCCCATCTCTAGTCTAAGAGCGCTATAGAAAGTACAACTTCTTGTTTTGTAAGTACTGTTTGAACGTTGTTCATTCGGATAATTTCCTGGAATTATCTAATTCAAAACAAAATGGTGAAAAACAACTTGCGTCGCGACTTTGAGCAATAAATACTGTATTGTTTATAAAGAGGAAACGTATCAAACTTTGTTTTCCACGATGCGCGTCTAATAGCTCAAACTTGACTTTTGTACAAGCCAGTATTATCAAATAACAATTTTCAAGCTTCTTTTTCAGGTAAACACTCGAAAATGACAAATTTAGATATATTTTGATCTGACTTACACGTCTGCGCACTTCTGTTGGTCCGTGTAGTAGTTAGGCTCCGCCCTGACAATGTTAATCCTCTTTGATTTTTGTTAGTTTTTGTTTTTTTAGATACTTTCTGAGACAGAAAAAATTTTGATTTGTAAAGTTCGACAACACGTATGGGCGCATATAAATGTATTATGCAATATTTTGACAGTATTTTGACGCAAATGAACCACCACTTCATTGTTCTAAAATAAAATGAACAGGGCTCTCTATATGATGCAAAAATAAATTTTCGAAAGTCAAAAAATGTATTAGCCATTTGCTCAAATCCCAAATCGGGATTCATTATGAACCCAACAGCTGGATTGAAACCTTCAAGAGTCAATACGTTAAAATTTTAACCAATGGACCTTTGAGAGTCAACTGAAATCTATAAGGTTCGCGAAAACACATGTTTACAGACTTAGGTCAGCCCAGCGCATTATTTTCTGATTAAATCTCCTAGAAAAATATTTCTATGAATTTTCGCCTACGCCCTAACCAATTATCCATATATTATCCATAATATTAGTTATTATAATAATGGTTATTATCCGTATGGGGACGCTCAGACTGTGAGGGTGACGGCAGAATACCGTTACAAATCATAGGAAAATAGATCAAAGCCTCACAGTCTGAGAGTCCCCATACGGTAGATTTCATTCAGGACAGACTACTAACACCTCAATCTCGAAAACTTATTTTTTGAGCGATTTTAACTATGCTTTTTTTGACATTTACAATTTGTTTTGATCTTGGTCGTTTTCACGCATTTCAAGACAAAATCTCTTGACTTCCATTTATACAGTAAACACGCATTTTGTAGATATGCAGCATATCATATGTGCGCTTGAACCTCTTTGGAACCTCTTTCGAGCGTCATAAACACTTTGTAAATTTACGGCTTGCTTTTTCGGAATCTTGCAGTATTAGTTTCTGTCCGCAAAAAAAATACTATCTAAACGGTTTCTTATTTGCCATTTTTCTAAAAAATGATTCAGATTTAGAACTGATTAGGTACCATAAATAGTGACTTGATAACGGTACAGGCGGTGTAACAAATAAGAAAAAAATGCAAGTCCTGGAACGCGAAACAAATGGACAGGCAATAAATATTTTTGTTCATTTCAAAAATTAAGCTCTTTGTACGTACATGTACACCTTAGAAGCAAATTATTATCACATGAATTAAATTAGTAAATATTTAAGGTCAATTCTCCTGTCATGTTCCTCTTCAGTTATTCTTTTTTTTCACAAAAAAGGGTCCAAACAAAAAACTATTTATGGTAGAAATCCAAAAAGTGTCTCTCGTTGCATTACCAAATTGCCAGCTCGATTTTGCGAATAAATCCTATCAACATTTCGTTGTTCAATAATTACACCACCTAACACGTTATGTTAACACCATTAAAC
>SCLG01000014.1:1244615-1268880 GCA_004367875.1 Oikopleura albicans | reverse complement strand
AATTAAAAATTTTGTAAAATTAAAAAAATTGTAAAATTGAAAATTTTGTAAAATTATAAAAATTGTAAAATTAAAAATTTGAATTAATTGTAAATTAAAAATCTTGTGAAATCTTGTAATTTACATTTCGAAACATGTTTTGAGTGTTAAACTCAAAGTCATAATATTTTGTTTTTGGAACTTATTTGTATATTCAAGCCATTCCAATGATGCGATACGACACATACGAGTTTTTTTAATATCTTTACAAAACACAACAAAAAAAAATCTTTAAATAATTTTCCGAAAATGTCGTCCATAATTGGCACCCCTAAAAATTGCCGCCCTTACATATCCGTGCGGAAATATTAATAAAATAAAATAAAAATTCATTGAAAAAGTTAACCTAGTCTAGTTTACTAGTTAAAGAAGTTATGAAGAAGTCATTGAATGTTGGTACAGTATGTACGTTTTTGCTTATACTATACTCGAAAAAGTTTCTAATGTTTGATGCGGGCAAAGATTGGCGTGTCCTTAAATTCGCCATGGTGAGTTATCCTGTGTGGACCCTATAATCATCCAGACGGCCCTGCCGATAACTAATTCTCCACTCGAAAACGACTAAAAAAAGTGAAACATATCAAGACACGGGCCGTAATACGAAAATATCAAAAGAGAACTAGCAAACTGCGTCATGTTCCACAAACCTTGCTCCAACACTAATTGCCACTTTTAACCTTTTTTTTGTCGGTTTAAATAAGTACTTTTTTATGCAAAATAATATTCCATATAATTTTTATTAACAAAATTTGTTATGCTGGATAACTTATGCATGATGCAAAAATTGTTGAATTTGAAAAAATTGGAACGGAATTAATTCAGTCATTTAAGCATCTTAAATATTAATATTTTAGTTACACCATATTATATCCGTCATAAAAATATCGCTAAAATATTGAATCCAAAAATTCGCCAAAAAATTTTTGTTTAAAATATATCAGCTAGACAATTTTGGTGATAAACTTTTGGTTAAAGAATTTTGATTAAAAAATTTGGTTATAAAATTTTGGTTAAAAAATTTGGTTAAAGATTTTTTGTTTAAAAAATTCGGTTGAAAAAATTTGATCAAAGAATTTTCGTTTAAAAATTTTGGTTAAAAATTTTTTAGTTAACCAAAAAAAATTTTGCTAAAAATGTGGCTCTAAGAAAATTTTCGTCTCGATTTCTATAATTATTTCTGTACACTAAAATGAGAACAAGCAGGACTTCTGATTTCAACAAAATTATTTCTCTTAAATTCAGTTGATAATTTTCGTCTCGTTTTAATTATTCTGTTATTTGTACATTTGTATAGTTTAACATGACATCGGAATGGGCTAAATGACATAAAAATTTAAAGTTATAAGACTGACTCATATACGGTCCCACAACCGTGTTGAGTCCATGATTACATAACTACAATTAATTTTGAACACACATTTATATTTTTCAGTCGGTTCTACCGGGTATGTAAAATCTAGCTGTATCTCCACTTTATCAGTACATACATCATGTATGATAGATAGGTTTAAAAAAACTGAAGTTAAACCATTACGCATTCATGTGTTAAAATATCCATGTATTTTAACTTATGATATTATATACGCGGCCTTGTTTTGATTATGCAATAAAATTTATATTAAACGTCGTGGCAAAATACTGATGTTTATCTAAAAATGACATATGTTAATCCAAAAAACTTTTTTACCTCCAATTACACGCAAAATTTGCCGTGTCTAATAATTCCAAAGAAGTTTTATAACTCCATCATCATTTTAACTTTGAAGACTTATTGGAATACTTAGACATGGCTTAACCTTAGATTTTAAGCAATTGTGAATTTTCCGACTTGAGGGCACCGAAAGCGTTCCTTTGAGCTGAACTTAAACTGCCACCTGCGTAATTTATCCTCTAAAAAAACTCCATGTCAAATTTGTACTTTTAATCTTTTTTTATTTTTTCGTCCTTTTAAATATAACAGCATAAAAATATATTTACAGGAAAATAAAGTCACGATACCATTATTCTCATTTCTCAAATCGTTATTTTTGGTGTCGGAAGAAGTCGATGCCAAATTTGGCACCTTACATAGTTTAGCAGATAAAAGAGTTAGATCAAGCGCGTTGAATGCGCCAAAAATTGTTATGCAAAATCCGTAAATAATTATGTATAAGACAAAGTCGTTTTGTTAATTTCAGCCTCAATATTGAAAAAGTTTATAGAAATTTTATGTAACAAAATTTCTTCATTATGCAAAAAATACGAAATCCAGCATAATGCGCCTAAATTTGAGTGTTTTATGGAAATACATTAAATAAGTTTCAAATTAGTTTAATAGAAAAGCTTTCGGAGCATATAGTTATAAAAACGGTCAGGAGTGTATATAATTGAGCATAATCCAGTTCATTGACATTTTATACCTTGCTCTCGCTGTTTCCCTACCCTAGTACCAATATTGTTACGATATTTAAACAAAGTACGTATCCATAGATAAAGTATAGCTGCCAAAAATAGAAAACAAATTTCAAGCATATACCGTAAAATAAATTTTGCGTAAAATAAATTTCAAAAAAAGGCACAGATGTTTAAATAAATTAAGAGTTATTGTAAGTGTCCGGATTTTCCCTCGAATATTGGAAAATTAAAAAAAAACAGAGTAAAAATATGAAGCAACTATGGGAATTGAACTCGGGACCCCGTCATCCAAAGTAGATGCTCTACTACAACTGTGATTTTAAAAAATATATTTATACTTGAAAATTATTTTGGCTTATAAAGAAAACAAACTGGGATTTTTTTTAATTGAAGATTCTTAGTGATACGACTCGTTTTTCAAATTTCATTTGGTCAAAAAATGAGAATAGGAACTTCAAGAGGGGAGAGTACGCGTTGTCTATGGCAGCGATGAAAATGTATATATATATTTTTAATAAAGTAAAATTTTAGCCGTTCTTTTTTTTCTTTGTTTTGTGAAAACGAAATTATTTTGAAAATATGAGAAAGCAAGAAGTTGTGATGAATTTTTGAAAAAAAAAATGACAGTAAAAAAAGCTATCAAAGTTAAACACAAACGTAAATTTAAATTTGGGAGTATAGTTAAGGTTTAATATTAAGGCCGTAAAATCCACTTTTTAGTGTGTACGTGTTACTGAGTAAAATTTCCAAATCTTACGAATTTTTGAGATCTTCCCGGTACTAAACATTCAAACCCTAATATACTCATTTTTGGCCTAATAGTGGAGTTCAGAAGAATAGTGTTTAACATACAATAATTTGAGTTGATGCTATGCAGGCCAGAGTGCCGGGCGCGTCTATTGCTTGTAATATGCTTGCTGGGGCCAGCCCGAGGGCCACAGTGCCGAGGGGGTTAGGCCGACCGGCGAGTGGCTGAACTCAACTGAAGGATAACCGGGAATAATGCCTGGCGGGATGGAGGTTAAATTAAACGCGGTTGCCTTTTCAAGGGTCGACTGGACAGTGGCGGATGATGGGTAGCTGGGCGAGTCAGCCGAGTCGGGCGTCGCTGCCGTCTGAGAGTTAGGGCCGCCGGGCTGAATAGTATTGTCTGGCTGACCATTCATGCCTGACGGGTCGACCATGCCCTGGGCCTGGCTCAGGCCCGGCAGAACTGCTGAGGGTGAACCGGAAGGCAAACCCGCATTCTGTGGCGAAGTGCGATTTAACAGGCCCGGATTCAACATTGAACTTGACACGTTAGGTGAGGAATGTTCTGATTGGTCCTCGTCATCGTCATCACTAAATAAATGCACATTATTATATGTCAAAGATTAAAATTCACTCTTAAGTCTAGAAAAAAATGACAGTGCTGATTGAATCAGAAATGAAATCCGACGCCGAAGAAAATTAAGAAACTAGAATTCCATCAAAAAACAACACTCGGTCCGGAAGACCTTATTTAATTAGTTTGTTTCTGAATTCTTTGGAACTATTAGACACGATCCCAAAAACTCGGTGGCGCTGAAAGTGAAACTCTGACAGCACGGGCCCCTCAAACAATACAGACACATTGATATTTAAGATATATGTACTGGGAAGTTAACTGGTATTAGAGTGAAAATAACATTTTACCATTTATTGCCGTAAAAATGTTTCGCGCTGAAAATACTCATATATTCCGATAAGAATTATTTTCTTTAGCGTGACCACCTTAACAGCTTAGCCACTTCAATTGTCAAGAATGTCTTTAGGGACAAAATGAAAATAAGAAATATAAAAGTAAAGTACAAGACCAAAATAATAGAAAAAAATAGAACAAAAAAATATTATCAAAAAACGCAAGAATTTGAACATGATACAGCTGCCTTTTTGTGCTTGTTACAATCTTTACCTCGATAATATAGTGCTGGCATGTTTGGTATTTTTTCAGTCACAGAAAAAAATCCTGGCGATAAATTTGCAAGAAAAAAGTTAGCATTTCTAATGAGAGTTATTTCCATGAAAAGGGCCCAAACGTTGCCTTCTTTCAACAAATAGCATAAAAAACTATGATTGACACATTTACTTTGAATAGTCGGTATGTTTTTTTTTATTTTTACAAAATTATCTGAGGCCCCATTTCAAGCAACATTCATGAAACATTCTTGATGTAAAATATGTGTACCGTATATAAAAATTTCTTTAAGATGTTTTGTAGTTTTTATTTTACGTCGTATAAAATAGTAATGTTTGAACGCGCACGACTCATCACCTCAGAAGTCTCAGTAATTTATGTCGCCACCTAGTCGGCAAGGCCGTGTCTAGTAATTTCAATTAGTGGTCCAAAAGTGTGGATTTTACATATTCATCAGAATTATTCCTCGATTCATCAATGTCACCATAATTAAACCTCTGAAGGGTTAAATTCAACTTAGCCCACAGTTATCTTAACCACCAAGCTACGGGGTATCCAACCAAGACTGTTACATTTATGTAAGCCAAAACAGTAATTTTTGGGTTCCTTTTTGTTAGAAGTTATGGGTTGAAAAAACGTTTGAAAGACATTTATCAGGTAGCAACTTTTCCCATATCTCATCAGATGAACCTTATGATTTAGTACCATGGTATATGAGTCATATAATATGACATTATAAAATAATTTAATTTCTGGTACCTTAGTTTGAAATAGCTACTAACTGGGGGCATTGAAGTATATCCATGTCGAATCATACAAAACTCCATTGTATGAAATTATGTTTAAACTTATTTTTTTAACTTTCAAACTAATATTAAGTGTAAGCACCATTTTACTGGTTTAGTCTCATGAAAATTGACTGCGCGTTTCTAATACCGTGTCGGCATATTTTGATATTGGCCAATAAGACGACCCCATTGCACGAAAAAAGCAGAAAATTGCTCTATTCTAGAAACGCTTAGCCGATTTTCATGAGGCTAAACCTGTAGTATACGAATAGAAAACACCAACGTTTTTTGGAATTCTTTGACACAGGCAAGTGACAAAAATCGACAGCTGCCGTGATGATGGGTCTTGTTTAGAGTAGGGTTATTACTTTATTCTCGTTTTGAATATTTTAAGAATTTTTCCGTTGATTTTTTTATTTTTTTATAAATTTGTTTTAAAAGCAGGTACGAAAATTTCACTATATCCGTAAAGATCATCCTGGTATTGTCAAAGCCCGTTAATCATTATTTGGTATATCTCATGAAAAAGAGCACAAAGGGTGCTGTGCTTAAACGTGCACAAATCTATGGATTAATTAGCGGCTATAAATTATACTTGTTAACATAAAAAAGGTCTTGGTCACATCAAAGTATTATCCATCGCTCCCAGCGCCACGTTTTTTTATTGATTTTGGCTGAAAAGAGTGCTAAACTGCGTCGCCGGAAGAGAGGAGTTTTCACCAACTTATTCACAAAAAACGCACCAGAAAATATATTTTACAGTCACAGATTTTGTCTGTTAAATTTAACGGGAAAAGAAAACTTTGTTTGTTTTTCAAAGAAAACATTTGAAACGCTAGAAATACTATTTTAAATTAATTTAAATTAGACCGCATAATTGTGCCTTTTGGTGATAAAACTAACAATATTCAGTCCGCTTTGTAAAATGGGTTTTGATGTTGTAACCATTTGACCGTTTGTATTATATACTTGTATCAGTATATCAAAAGCTTGTCAAGTAATTATTTTTTATCATTTATATTTTGGAAATTTATCTATTTTTGGCCATTAACTGTAATTTCTTTCATGTTGAGCATTTACCAGCATACAATCTGGCACATACGGTATGGGCCATACCTCTTTATCGAACAAAAAACGTGCTCGACAAGGGAGAATAGCTCGTTAAGAACGCATTGTATTTACATTTATGCCTGTATTTCTCCTAAAACAAATAAAGCAAAAACATAGGACACTAAACCGGCACTATTTGAAAGACCCGTCATGTCCAATGTACACGTTCTGCGCTACCGATTCAACAAAGCCGTGTCTAATAACTCCTGGCTCCAAAGTTATGACTGATATTTTATTTTTTTATTGGAATTATTAGACATGACCTATGTGGTGTGAAAACTGAACCGTGCAAACAGTACCTCGGCAAATATATACAGTCAAATACCCGTAATGTTTCTAGTCCCGTCGAAAAAAAATAAAGAAAAGTATTTTGAAATTGAGTTTTTTTGTGGTATAAGATGTAGAGATTAAAGTAAAGTTGATTCAACTTCCTGACATGATACGGGTAGCGTAGTAGCGAGAAGACTCAACATTTTTATGTGGAAAAGACTTGTTTGGAGTATCTCTGATGCTTTAATGAGTAGTTGCGCATCTCAAAAGCACCACCAACACACACACACGCGTTTTTTTCTCTTTTTTCTCCACTCAGTTAATACCAGCTACAAAAACTCGTATCGAACAAAAACAAGCATCTCTCTCGACCAAACACCAAGAAACAAATATTATTTTTACAGACTATGTCACGGTTAAAATCCACCCCCACCGAAAAAAGTAAAAAAAAAATGGCAAAGAAGACGGCAACAAGCAAAAGAAAATAAACGCTTTTTCAGTTTTACGGCTCTTGTTTTTGCTTGCTATTTTTATTTTTCTTATTTTGCTGCGGCAAATATTTTTTTTAAATACGAAAAAGAAGTTGTCGTCACGAAAATTTCATTATATATTTTAAAAAGTGAATAAAGAGAAAAAATAAAGGGAAAGATCCAAAGTAACTCGGAAAAATAATATAAAGTAGCAATTATATTTATGGCCGAAAATTATGGGAACTTTTGAAGTAATTTACTAGTAATCTTTTCTGGAAAACCCGCATTTTACACCATTTTATAGTACTTCGAGTTATTAAAGGCTATACAGCCTATAATTTATGGCCTATACCGTATGACAGCGCTCAGACTGCAACGGTGACATCATAATAGCGTTACAAATCATAGGAAAATTGCTCAAAGCCTTGCTGTCTGAGCGCTGTCATACGGTAGATTGGAGTAATATTTTTAATTTCCGGAGAAAATACCCAAAACTGAAGTTTTGTGGAGTTTTTAATTTCTTTTTGACTACGTTAAATATTTTTTTATCAAAAAGAACCAAAAAATGTCGTATCCGTTCTATATTTTCCTGTTTCACAAAAAAAGTGCGAAACAAGAGAAAAAATATCTCCCAAAGACGTCAATCAAAAGCGACATATCGCTCGTTTGAAAATATGATACTCGTTAAGTTTTAATCCTACATAAATCTTGTTTCATATTAAAAAGGGGTAAAAAAAGAATATAGAATTCGTTCGTTATCGGAATTGAATGGATTCGGCGTCGTTTCAACCTGTCAGTGGATTTTGAGCGAGAGCAAAAAAAAAAAGGATTAATAATCTCGAATAAAAAAGGTCGACCAAAAAAATGAGTTTTACAAAAAAAATTATAATTTCGGCTTACCCATTTGCACCGTGCTCGTCGCCAGACGCGTTTGGAGAGCCACCTTCGCCCGTTTCGGTTTTAACTGAGACGCCGCCTTGCTTCATCAGCTTCTTATACTTTGAGCGACGATTTTGAAACCAAATTTTCACCTAGAATAAGCAAATAAAGTAAAAGTCATTTTATGGTGAGATTAAGGGATAATTTTACATTTACGGAATCATATTCATTTTCACATGCGGATCCCGACCCACCGAGTCAAGGTTTCTGACAACTAGTTAACTGATGAAAACCACCAGAAAAGAAATTACCAGAAAAAGATGACACACCCTTGTATTTGTTATCTATAACCGGACCAATTCATTTCTCGAAAAAAAAAATGAATCGGACGGTATATTTAAGTGTTTAGATCTGAAACCATTTAATAAATTAACCGATGTAAAAATAAATGTTCGATTCCAAAGTACGGCTACCATGTCGGATATATATTTATATGTATCAAAAAATTAAACAAACAGACTGGCTGCATTATGCGGGTTTGAATCTTCGTTTTGTTTTTCGGCGATTTTGATGGAAGTCGGCACACTTTTTAATTTAACCACCTCTGGAAAAACACCACCAAAAAAACTACTTCGATTTTGTAAAAAAAAAGAGGAAAGAAAAATAATGCAAAAAGTAAAAAAAGAGGGAAAAACGAAAGCAAAAGAATTCTCCCACACTGCAAGAAAAAAAAATCGGCGGGTTGTGTTATTTTCGCAAACCAGATAGTGTGCATTTTTCAAAGTCAATCATCGAATGAAATAATATCACTTCCGAGGAAGGGCGGCCTTCTTTCATCCTCGCGACGGAATCAAAATGAAACAAAATACAAAAAATTCTCCCACGAAGCTGCCTACCCCGTAATTAATCTCACCCAAGCTACGGCCGCCGGGTTAAAGGCAGGAAGTGCCGTATTGCCCATTAGAAACCGTATTCTGTAGATAAATATTCTAGTGTATATTTCGACTAAAAGCCCTGTTGTCATATTCAGCCGAAACGTATCATGGTTAGTATTTTGTAGGATATTTTAGTTTAATTTCACTTGTTTGCGAAAAACAGGGAAAAATGAAATCATGGCTAGAGTCAGACATCGATTTGCTTTGGAAAAAAATACATTTGGAGATTTTTGACCAATTACGGAGTAATAACTCCCAATAGGGGAGATTTGTTTCGTCAAGACGTTTTTCTGACAAAATTGTCCCAAAAACATCACATTTTAGGGTAATTCACATTTTTAGAGCATCAAAAGAAATTATAGAACATCGTTTGCGAAACCGCTGCGTTAGGTCTAATTAGTCTGAGAACACATAAACTATGTTTAATTAAGTGTATAATTTGTATTTGATCATTTGTAATAACGGGTATTTTTTTGGTATAAATTGGCGTAAAATAGATAATTTGCGATATCAAATACTAAAGTGGTAAATATATATGGTCTAATCACGAACCTTGGGGGTTAAAAAGGAAATGTTGAATGTATGTCGGATATGAGCCGTTACATCGTAAAGTATATTATTAGTAATTGAGCAATTGTAATTATGGGTAATTTTCTGCCGTAAATTGGCTGGTTGATATACCGAGTAATTGTAAAATAGGTAATTTGGGAAAAGTAACACTTGCTTAAAATCCTGTAGTTATCCAACATACATTTATTCATGTCGTTTGTTTTTTACCCCTAAACAATCAGGGCAAACGGATGGCTGATGTCTTTCGCCTTTATTCAGCGTGTGAGTTTTCATTATTTTTGAGTCTTTTTTTCTGAGATATTTTAAATCAAAACCACTGCGTCAGGTCTGATTATTCCAAAAAATATATACATACAAATCGTACATATCGTTCACCTCATAAATTATATTATTGGTAATTGCGCAATTGTAATTACGGGTAATTTTCAGCCATAAATTGGCGTAAAATAATCTGTTAGGTAATTTTCAAATAAAAATTAACACTTCGTTAATCTCGCGTATATTCACCATATGTTGTGTTTTTTTATGTTACTCTAATTCACCAATGGGGGACCGCGAGCAGTGATGAGGATATGCCCTTGTGTTGCGGTCTTGGATGGCGTCACGATGTCCGAGGTCTGCTTCAAACTTGACGACTTTTTTCGACTTTTTTTCTCAGCTTTGAGCAGGTAAAAATAAAGTAAAAGAAGAAAAAAAAAACGTAAAAAACATAACGGACGAGGATATAAATCATCCGAACACAAAAACCAGCAAACGACAAGCCTGGTAGATATTGGTGTAATAAAAATCAACGAAAATCATTTTCATTATCCCACAAGCCTCTTATCGTCACTTGCTAGAAAACGCACTTTTTTCTGTTCAATTTTTTTTGTGTTTAATTACCCTGGGTCACTCAAAGCGAAAAAAGATGCAGTAAATCATTTTTTGGTTGCCAGGGCGCCTGCAAATGCCTCATTTAATCTGTCAGTTTTTTTTTGTTGCCAACCGACTGGGACCATAAATAAGAGCACGTAACTCTTAGCATGCAATTTATAAAATTTAAGAATTTCTAATGGACATTTTAAACTAAGCTTCGTTTTTTTTTAATCGACACGTTGGATGGTTAAGCGCCACCGAATCGGCGAGGCCGTGTCTAACAATTTTACTATTACTAGACACGAAATACAAGCATATTGGATAGAATTATTTTAAAGCACATACCCGTATGGGACACAGGGGATTCTCTATTGACGTGTGCTTAAACCGACTGATTGCATTAGCGATTTAGTCTCTAACTGAGACAAAATAAAATTTGAAAACGCTCCCAGTCGGAAAATGACTTCGAAAAATAATTTAAAAAATCTATTTGCTTCATTGTATGACGGAATATAAAAACTTATTGTGTTCGTGGCTAGTTTAATATTTTTCACCATTCCAGTTTTTCCCTAAAAATTGATCAGTACGAGGGTTAAATGGTGATGGGAGCTAAAATGGTGGATTGTCTTTTCGGAAGTACAAAAATGGCGCAAAAATGTTGCTCGACGCGCGGAGGTACTTTGCTCAGATTTTTCCCACAGTAAAAGAAAAAAGCCAAGATGAGAAGAAAAACGACAGAAAAAATAAATCACCGATTATCCTAATGATCCTGCTCATAGGCTAAATAACTAGTTTTAACTTAAACTTAGTTAACAGTTTTAACTCTTAAGGTGCTACGTGTGCCAAGATGAAAAAGTTCTATAATGGTCCATTATTAAATTAATGGGTTATTACATGCTTGTTTGTTCAAAAAATAAACAATTCAGTATCAGGACATACGTACCACCGTAGGAGTTAAAATTGTTAACTAACTTTAACTAGTTATTTAGTCTCATTGATACTCTTTTAATAATTTAACGACGCTTTTTATCACAATAATACCTTTAAAATGTCCATTTTAGGACCATACTAGACCAAGAATTAGAAGCCTCCCTAATGAGAGTAAAGGCTGTAAAGTAAATAAATTTACCTGAGTTTGGGTGAGGCCTAGCGATGCGGCGAGTTCAGCGCGCTCAGGCAACGCCAAGTACTGTGTTTGTTGGAATCGTTTATTTAACTCTTGAAGTTGAAGGGATGAATAAATTGTCCGCGGTTTTCGCATTTTTTTCTTCTTGCCCTTTAAACCGGAATCCAAGCCCAGTCCACTAGGATCTAAACCTGTATATTTAAAAATGTGAACAACTATGAAAAACTATAAAACAAACATGAAAAATTAAAACAAATTATGAAAAAGTATAAAAAAAGTATAAAAAAGTAAGGTATGAAAAATTCTGAAAAAACGCCTAAAAGCGTGAAAATTTGGGGCCATCATAAATGTGACCATCATAAATGTTAGCCATGTCCAGTAGAATCCTATTTAAAATTTAGAAATTTTAAACTTGTGATTCCTAAACAAGATCCCGAAAATGATCAGTTGAAAATGAGTGTGTCTTATCTTAGATTAAAACAAACTAGACGTTGACTAATGTAACGACATTAGTATCGAATTCAGCGCTATCTTCAAACAAAATGTTGGCGGTGGGAATTTTTGTGGTTAAGGTGTTATATGGTGCTTAAAAAGGCATTTGTTTCTGTTTTTCAAATTGAGACGAACGTGAAACGCGACGACGGCTAATGACGCGAGAATTTAGACATTTTTACAAATGAAATTTGGCGAAAAAATAATAATTTCATTTCAGATCACAATTGGCAGATTTCTCGAGTCGACCGGCTATAAAAAACCTGAATATTTGAGACCCATTAATAAGGGTTATCCCGAAACAAATATAATAGAACTAAAATTTCATGGTGATTTGTACTTTAGCTCTGCGTCCTATTTCTGTGTGAATTTTAAGGGAAAAATTTTATATACTTATTCGAGCGGACAAAATACGCCAACTATGAAGTCCACTTTTGGCGCCACCGAGACCACGAGGACGTGTCTAATAGTTTCAACTAGTCTATAAATCCAAAAATTGACGGCTGTGTTCGATTAAGTGAACATCTCCCATGACGCGTCTTGCCCAAACGCGGCGACCATGAGTTAAAGTTTACTTATATGATGCTGAGAATCAAAACAAAGTTCAACTTGGTGTTTGAATAAAAAAGAACTTGTGGTTTTCTAACTTGTACGTCCTCACATGATGTACGATCACATGATGCATAGAAGTGCGTATCATCACATGCAGTGTGAATGATGCAAACGTGTTTTAATGGTGGTTATTTAGTAAATTCGCTTCAAAAAACAAATTAAAGTTTTCACGATCATACAAATTATAGCATATTAACACGTTATACGCAATTAATGTAACGCCAGTTGGTCAACCGTGTACTTATATATAAACCGAAATTAAATCCAATAAGTTACTCAATTTAGACCTTAACTGGTGATAAAAATCTATTAGTTGAACCCATTCGTCAAAATAAACAAATTTGATTATTGGAAAATTTCTGAAAAAAAGAGACACTTGTGGTCAAAAGATCATATTTGGCCTTTTAGGGCTAATTTCCCAAAAAAAGATTCAAGTTATGTTTTTAATAGAATTTTTTTGAATTTTTTAAATATTTTTTCCATATTAACCGATTACTAAAACATTTTTGTAGAACTGAAGTGGTCTTTGAATAAATTCGAGCTTATATCATATATAAGTTATATGAATTTGAAATTTCATTTTCATATAAAAATTCCAAATTACACGAAAAACCGGTAAATTACCGCTTCGGGTGAACATAAGTTAAAATCTATCTCTAAGTAAAAACTGTATTTGTCCGGGTCATCAATGGACTTCATTTGACTGTCGACGTAAGAAGATGTCGATTTAAGATTTTCGTCATCGACATTAACTTAAACGGATATTAATAACGACCTATTTTTACAAATATCATGGGTTAGGTCGGTCACATGGAATGTTCTAAAAATGACTACAGCATGATCCGCCTCACGCAACCCCAGTCATATATATACACCGTTTAATAGAATTTCTTTTTTTCTCCGTTCAACTTTTTTTCGCTTTTTTTCAATCGCTCGAAAACGGCTTGACGAAGTATAAATTTGTCGAAAGCAACCCGAGATGCGCTGGAATTGATTTCAGCCGATAAAAATAGAATTTTTCAATTTCGACGACGAAAAAAATATTTTGTTACCAGTTTTTTTTTCTCGCGACGCTGTTCTCATATCGACTAAAATGTAATCAACGCAAATTTTTTTCTTACATCATGAAAGGCAACAAAAAACAAGGAATGTGGAACTCATGTGAATCTGAGTTCGAACGGTTGAGGCAGATTACACAAAAATAAAAATAAAACAGGAGAAGATTTCCACTTGTCATTTTAGAATTTTTTTTTTGATAAAATCTAAATTTTTCATTGGATTGTTGTCACATTTCCCTGACAAGTCGTTTACAATGTATAGTTTGGTGACCAAACTTTGGTCAATACATATTTAAAATGTTTAAATTTCCTAAGGTCATATTTTTCGCGGTTACGGCTTAACAGATAGGGCTCAACGGGGACTCGAACTCGGGGTCTTTCGCTATGGAAACCGTAAAAACTCAATATCACTCATTTCAAAAATTACATAATAAAATTAACAACCGAGTCCAACCATTTGCGCGTAAAAAATCGGTTTAAAATTTTCGGTGAAATTTGCTGTGGTAACAATTAGAAAAAATATTTTTTGATAACAGAGAGAGAAAAATTTTTCAAATGTTAAAAAGTTGATCGTTTAACGTCAAAAGGTTAAGCATTCATTTCACTTTTATAGGGTACTTTAGATTTTCAAAAATAACATGGAGCATTAGGGCCTAATGGGGTGAATTGTCTTAAACTGGCCTTTTTGAAGTTTTTAAGAATTTTTTCACTAAAAACGTCCCAGGAGTGTGGCCTCTTACGCATTTTGGTTTATTTGAAACGGAAATCTATTTAGAAAAATTGGGGACCTTGGCATATTTGTCCAATGTTTTTCTTCGTATTTTTGTTTCGGTTCGATGAAATATATTCATGAAACGATTCTATTATTTGAATCTATTATTTGAATTTTGTCTTATTTTTCTACATGGATAGCCTTATAATTATATAGTAGACTGTAAAATGGGTAAAATGGTAAGGAAAGATAATTATTTCATGCTTCACTTGTGTCAAATATGCTTCACAGAGTTTTTTTAAGGAACCTAGAAGACCACACGAGAAAATTCAAGTGACATTTAATAGTATATTGAAAACCATATCACCCATATATATGTACATGCAATACCAACATAAAACTGTATAAGCCCAATGTGAAAACAAATCTCAGCATGTAATTTCCTTATCAATCACGCTGCAGGTCATTTAACGCTTGAAAGAATGGTAAAACTAATTGAGGGAATTAAGAAAAATTAATTTTGAATTTAAACTAATAAAGAGTTAATTATAATAATATACAGATACAATTTAACATAGATTATACCAATTTCGTTTAACCAGTACATTTCTATATAATCTTCAGACTACTGTGTGCAAAATTTGGCAGTATTTGTTAAAACGAAATTAATTCAAAGTTTGAGCGTTTTTTTTATTGTTAATCCAAATTTCAGAAAATTCAGAAAAAACTCTATAACGGTATGTAAATGTACTCATGTAATCAAATCCATATTTTTTCGTTAATGTTTCGTATTTTTGAACCGCTGTTTTGATATGTGTTGATATGTTAAGTTGTGAAATTATGGGCAGCTTATAGACTATGGTTTATATTTTATGTCATTTAGGAGTTAAGACGGAGTATGAGTGTTAAAACGTCCACGATGAATATTTTTTGTGTGAATAAAACATTTTATGAAAAAAAAAATAAATTCGGTAGTATTCGATCGGCGGATTCAAACAAAATCCGTTTGCATTACATTAGGGATTATGGGTATTTTTGCAGTTTGCTGTCTTTTTTTGTCAACGATCATTTGACATTATTATGGCATAAAACGTTAAAATTTAGCCGTGCGTCGTTATTATTCAGTTTTTTTTTCTACATTTTTTTTAGTTTTAGTTTCGATCTTTGCGATTTCGTAGATTTTGATTTGTGTGAAGCTCGGTTCGTGCGCTTTTTAAAGGTAAAATCTTAGTTACGATTATTCGCACCATTTTTCATTCACGGATTTACTGGGCTTAGAGAGGCTCACGAGATTTTTCTCGCCTCGCAAGAGTGATACAAATAAATGTACTTTTTTTTCTACCGTCAAGTTTTTTTTTTCGTATCGCGGTTGATTACTGCAGAATACGTCAAAATTAGAGCTAGACATAATTTAGGACTGATTTTGAGCTTTGCTCATTCAAATTCGAAATTTCCCGGTTCAATTATTGATATATTTTGTATACTTTTTGTGAATATTGGAATCAAACGTTGAGACTAAAATTCAAAATCGCTAAATTAAAATAGTCAAGTTTTTTTTACCTTTTAAAAACTGCTATAAAATTTGAATTATGCTCTGCCAGAATTATAGTGGTTTTCACAAATTGCCTATTATAGGCTATTGTTAGTCAATAGTCATACTGTAAAACAATAATGTATGTTCTAGAAAACCGTTAACTTCCGAGAAACCGACGGTTTAATTCTAGAACTCTTTCTACAAACAATGGAAGAATTTCGGATTCAAATCCTAGAAAAATTATTTTTATTTTGTAAAGTTATGAAATGTCAGATTTTTACTAATCCTTAGATGTTTATAGTTAATGGAATAATTTGCCACAAAATTAAAACTAGAAAAAATAATCCGCCAATTGAACACTCTCTTTTTTTGTCTAGTCTGTTATTTATTTTTTTATTTGCTGTTGTTTATTGCAAAAAAAGTGGCTTGAGCCGTTAATTACTCGTAAAAATTTTAATTTTTACTTTGATGATTGGGTTATGTGGGGAAACGGGCGCAGGCCGACTAAAAAAATGTAAAATAAAATAGAAAAAAATCACTAAAAAGAGCAGCAATTCCTGCGTTCGCCACAAGTATTCGAGTTTTACTGCTGGCCCATATAACACCTTGAGTAAGCCTCAAAAATTTTTTCTCTTCACACTCTTTTTTTCTGCTCACATTCTCTCAATTTTCTTTCTCTCTACATTTTCTTTATAAAGTTTTTTTTCTCTAGATACATCGTATTTTTCTCAGAAATGTTTTGGTGGCTTACCTGTAAAATTCATGTCTGAATAACCAAGTCCAGCATATCCAGATCCAAAAAATCCGGCTGTTGAACTCGAAAGTGCTGATGTTGTCGTGGAGGGGACAAGGGCCGTACTTATCAAACGGATATAAAAAAATCACGGTGTCCAGTGGTTAAAGTTTTTCTCGTCTCTCAATTTCATTATCTCTCATTTTAGGTTTTTTCTTGCTCCACCATCACTCGTTTTTTTCTCTATAATTCTCTCTAAACCACAAAAACTATTACATATCAAAGTCAAATTTTTTCCAAAAATTTCAAATCCGGTTCCTGTAAGATGAGACGGCTGCTGATTGGTTGCCATATCCGGCTTGATAATACGGATTTCTTCCAGCGGCCCCAGTCGCATATGCTCCGTCATAACCACTACCATAACCATAGCTCATACCGGTTGTCTCTTGTAGCTATCAAAAAATATATAATAAATAATTTTCGATAATTAAGGGGGTGTGTTACCCCAACAAAAAAAAAAAATTGAAAAAATAACAGGGCACCCAAAAGAGGAAAAAAGAAAAAAAAAAGTGAATGCGGTGAAAGGCAAATTACTATCTATCAAGTTGATGTATAATAATCAGTTGGGTGCCGAGTTGATGGGTGTCTAAATTGGCGGGGGTAAGGTCCTTGATTAGGGGTTTATACTGAAGTCTGCGCTTGCTACCTACCATTCTCTATCAGGTACAATTACTTCTTGCCACAACCAAGTAACCGGGTATTACTCGAATCCACCAAGCAAGCGCACCGCCGCGCCACTAGACGGAGTTGAGAGCACACAAGAGGTAAGAGCAGCAGAAAAATGGCAGCAGCAGCACGACTCGACTCTCGCTCGCTTCTCCAAAACGCGTTTTTTCGTTTTTTTTTGTCAAACGCAGGCGTAAATTGAAGGCCCCCAAATTTGCCAAGAAAGAAACGAAAAAAGGCAAACAAAACCACCGTCCAGCAGCGCCTCAATAGTTCATAAAATTAGTTGCAGCATTTTTTGTTCTCAATCAATGTCCCAGTTGTTATGTAGTTTTATGGTGCGTGGGATTTAATAATGAAATCTAGTATAGTTCGGCGTCTCTAGTTGTGCATTATTGATTTCCGGAGCATTTGACCATCCAGAGAGATATGCACATCTAGAGAGACATGCACATCTAGGGGCCCATAACTGTATAAGGGTTACGCTCACGTGGGAACATTTTGTTTTTTTTAACTTAAGTTGGTTATTGCTGTTTTTAGCAGACTGTGTATTTTTTAGCAGTCTGTGTAATTTTTTGAAAAAAAATGTTTACCAGATAGGCTATCTAAGCTTATTTTACATTATCGTTATTACTATTTTATACATTAAATTATTATTTAATAGTTGTAATATATAATATGGAAGCTGACGTCAAATATATAAAATAAATATAAGGAAACAATTACTTATGGCTTTTATTAAAAAGATCAAATCGGGCTGTTTTTTTAGTTCCAATCGGAATTAATTTTAATTGCGACATTTACATTCAGCACACCGTAAAATTAGCTCATTTAGCTAATCGCAAAAGTCGCTAATAAGGCAATTTAAGAAACAGTCAGAATCTAACTGTTATATTCATTAATCGAACAGTTAAATAACCATTACATCCTAAAAAAATCGTTTTGCAGTGGTTCATTTATATTTTCTGCGAGAAACCATAAATAGTAGTATTATGCTTTGAACAAGGATTTTTTGAACGCCGCAGTTCTAGGAAACTTATGCGAAAAACGTTTTCTGCAAAAAATCACGAAATCAAAAGTCATTTGTAGAAATATTGAAAAGTGCAAATGAAATGTTGCATTTCTTCTATAGGTTCGCGATAGAAATGTCGCAGATTCGTATTCTAGATTTTTTTTTTTCGATTTTTGGAAAATATCGAAATCTCGAAAATGTATTTTTTTAGAATTTGCATAAATGTCGTTTTTATCTGAATATATTAATTTTCAAAAATATCGAACTTGCATAAATACCGATTGACAATCGGCGATTGTATATATAAATATAGTCTATATTATATAGAATTTCAAAAAAAAAATCTAAATCTAGAAAATGTATTTTTCCCAATTTGCATAAGTGTCACTTTTCTCCAGATATATATCTGCGACATTTCTATCGCGAACCTATAGAAGAAATGCAACATTTCATTTGCACTTTTCAATATTTCTACAAATGACTTTTGATTTCGTGATTTTTTGCAGAAAACGTTTTTCGCATAAGTTTCCTAGAACTGCGCCGTTTTTTAATATGTCGCAATTATGCAAAAAAAATATTTTCTAGATTTCGAGATTTTTCAAAAAAATCAACCAAAGAGACACCTCAAAGACAACGTAGTTTTTCAGTTCGGTTTGAACGTCTACGAGCATTATATATATATATAATGCTCGTAGACGTTCAAACCGAACTGAAAAACTACGTTGTCTTTGAGGTGTCTCTTTGGTTGATTTTTTTGAAAAATCTCGAAATCTAGAAAATATTTTTTTTGCATAATTGCGACATATTAAAAAACGGTCAATCATTACACCGTAACTTTTGATATTTTTTGTTGTTATTGTGTTGCAACGTTCAAGGTTAACATGGCGAAACATAACAAAACTGATTCATAATGCGAGAGTGATTAGTTGAGGCCAATTCATTGGCATCATAAAAAGATCGATGGCTTTCGACTGGGAAGATATTTTTGCGAAAAGCGTAAAAATTGCTAAGCTACGATTCCTTTTTAAAATCGACTTTAACTCGATAATCGTAAATTAAAGCTTTTGAAGTCGTCCCGGGTCTGCGCCGAAAATGGCAATAAATCCGAAGACGGGACGCGAATTTCTTGTGTTCAAAGCGAAAGCTAAGATGAGCCAAATTCATCAACATTTTCACTTGCGTTAACATTGGCCATAAATCGTCACACGGGAATGTTACGAAATGGGACACACCAATACTCAGGTAACATTCTTGAGAAAGATATTTAAAAAAATGTTTTTAACTTAAAATGTTCAAACTTTTACAGCGAGTCCAGTTTTGGCGAAAAGTTTTTTGTGCTGAGGACCATGGGTCTGACGCTTCATTTGGTAAAATTATTATTTTAATAAATATATTAAAAAAAAATTAAGGTTTATTATAAACATCAAAAAAGTTTATTTCAAATCTCAGAATGTCTAGATTTTTTTACAAATTTGGTTATCGAAATCTTGAATCTTTAATAATTTTCAAAAAAAATGCATATTTCCGAATTACTAAAAAAACGGCAAAATTTTTGACTCGATAAAAATGAATTAGGTCTACACCCCTGCGCTGTTATCTTGCAACTATTGCATGAAAAAATCCGCAAGATAATGGAGCCAACGGCAAAATCTGCAAGATAACGGGTGATAAGATAACAGCGCAAAGGTGTATTGTAAACTCGATATCCAATTTTTTTAAATAAACATTAACCATTAATCATACCATTAATTTACGTAAGACGGTAATTTGTGTAATCTTGATCGTTAATATCCAAAATCCGCGTACATTTTTTGTAATTATAATTATAAGTTATAAATAATGTTACAAAGTTTAATTAGATGCTCGAGCCATTTTCCCACGGTTAACGTTACACATGAAAGTCAAGATTGAGACAAATCAGTCGTTAACTTGAAGGCAACAACATTTATAACACTTTAATTACCTTAAAATTATTTATCCAGCACGGGACTCGTTTTCTTTACGCAAAAGAATCAAAACATAATAATTATGGAGGCCATTATTAATCAGTATTGTGCAAACATTGGCGTTAAGTTAACGCCGTTAACCCTAGACCACGCAGTCGTCACGCTTGACGCATTCATTAACTTTGGTTCTGAAATAACATATTTCCAATAATTCTCCAAGACAAACAGATAAAAAAAACAGTCGGCTTAGTTTATCACAGTATGCCAGGATAAAACATTTGGACAAAAAACATATGAGTAATTTTTAGGGCCAAAAATAGGTTACACTCCGCCCTCATGATAAGGGTCTCTTTTGTCTCCTGAAAAAGTGGCCCTTTTTATGGGGTGGCCCTTATTATGAGAAATGTTGGCCCTTATTATGAGAAAATGGATTTTCTTTTTCTCAGATAGTCTGGTTAGTAATTCGCTCAATTTTTTATGCATTTTTGTACTTTTTATATTTTGGTATTCCCATGTTGGTATTCCCATGTGTTAGTAAAGTGTATTTAGTGTATTAAGAATAAATTTTCAGTGATAATGGCCCGTATTATGAGAGATAAATGCCCATTTATGGGCGAAAATGGCTATTTTGGCCCTTATTATGAGAAAAAAGACTTTTTCGTCCAAAAAGCGGCCCCTATCAAGATATGAGTTTAACAATTTTAATATGAGAACGAATGTTTGTTTGAATGTGTTTTGTAATAAAAAAAATCTTCGGAGTTCAGGAGTGCTAGTGCCAAACAAAAAATGGCTTTAAGGTATGGAAAATTTCCTATTCTAAAAAATGTCGACAATTTTCAAAAAACATATACAGTACTCCACCGGTCCCTTATGGGTAACCTTTTTGGAACCCTGAAAGTGCCCATAACAAACGACTGTATAAACGTGACTGTATAAATATTTTAATTTTATAATAAAGTGGTTAACCATTTTCAGGCCTTTTTATCCATTACGGCGTTTAGAATTTTAAGAACATTTTGTCCTATTCCTATGTATTCTCCTATGTATGGTGTTTCCTATGTACATATTAACAGTCATGCGCATATTGGGTAGCTAGCTACCCATTTTAACTTTATTTCTAAATAAAAAGAGAACGGCTTGTGATAATAAAAACGGACAACGGATTTGAAACCAAAAAACATTTTACGTTTTTATATGGGAGAAAAATATTTTTTTATAAAATTGTTTTTACGTTTGGGTCCGTGGAGGACGAGGGTTAAGGTTGAAACGGTCGACAAAAAACAGGGCTTCAAAATAAAATAATAATCAAAAAAATCCGTTCATTGTTTGGCGCGCTAGGGCAAACTGAGTAGCTAGCTACCCCAGATGCACATGACTGTTATAGTAAACTCGATGCGCATGACTGTTAAACATACAGTTTGTAGCCACATTAAAGTTGCCTAACGTTAGAGGTTTTTGAGTGTCGAAAACGCTAATGATTGTAATTTACTGCTTGAATGGGCAAGTAGTTTCAGCTTAGATTATACTTTTGTCGCTACTGTATAACAATACTCTCAATTACCGTTTTTTAAACTCCACTCCATAAATTATGGGCCATAACTAGGGTGATCTCTGAGGGCAATTTTTTCCCCAGGGGTTAAGACTTCCGGACAAAAACTAAACGAAAGAGCAGGCGAAATGGAGCACACAGGATGAAAAGTGGAGATTTCAGTACATGGGGTCATTAACCGTGGAATTTGGTGAGTAAATGATTGGAATTATTATAAATAATCTCGTAGACAATGTGCTGCTCGCCCATAGTCTATGGGCCATATAGTCGTACCGTCAATAACAAGGGTCGAAATAAGGCTTAAATTTGTTAAATAACAGGGGTTGGATAGGGTAAAAATCGGCTACATTGTTTTTCGCTTTGGTAACATCTGGTATACAATCTGGAGCAATATCCGGAGCAATAAAACTGTACCCACTGGTCATCTCCCACGAGTTAACACACTCGGGCAGGGTATGGTAACCTATCATTGGTAAGGTACGTAAAATGTATTTATGCCGATATCCGTTATGTAAACAAATGTCTAATTTATCGGTAATCCTAGGCGTCCATTACTAAATTTGTGAAAAAAGTGCAATCATTCGACCGTCTAAAAAGGGCTTTAAAAAGTAACTAAAAAGTAAGTAAATTTGCAAACTATTAATTAAAACGTCGTATCACCCCTAATTGAAACCCTAATTGAAACATTTATATACAGACATTTTTTTAATTAAAATTCAAATAAAGTTACTTTGTGTTTTATCACCAGTATAGTCTATATTGTATAAAGATAATAAATCGGCATTTAGCAATTGGATCTCAAACGGCAAAAAAAAAGTGACCATATATTGTCTATACATGTATGAAATATATAATGTTTGAAAAATGTTTTTGCTTCAATGATTATCGTTTTTTTTCTAGTCTTTAAATATTACTACACGAACTATTCCCAAGTTTCCTTTTTGTGGAACTGATCAATCAACATTATGAAGAAATTCAATTCAGTTAGATTTGGTTGAAAATTTGTTTATTACGTCTTAAAAAATGATTATGAAATCTCTGAGTACATTTTAAATGTCAGACAGGGTTTCGCGACAAAAACAAAATATGTCTGATAACTACGTAGGGTGCCTGATAACTGAGCAAAGCGTAGGCGCAATAAGGAAAAAATATGCAAAAAAATGCGTGATAATAGGACGAGCGGGAAATTTGGTCATATTTGAGAGCAATGCGCAGGGTGCCTGATAACAACCCGCCTGATAACTGGACGCCTTTTTTTGTCAAACTGCTTTAGTTTTTGTTGTTGAAGTGATCAATCAAAATTTTGATAAAATTCAACGGATCGTGAATCATCATGCACATGGAATAATGATCATTATGAGATTTTAATTAGTCAGCACTAGGGTTTCTGTAACCTCTAGATATATTTTATGTACAAACGTTGTTGAAATTTTCGTTAATATTTTAGCAATTTAACCGTAATTTTCCAAAATCTATAAACGCCAACCGTGTAGTTGAAGATTTTATAGATTTTTGTGATCATCTGGCAAGAAAAAAACTCGTTTATTATTTTTGTTTTGTTTTGTGTTCTATTGTGGGTAACATGCGCAAAACAAATAAAAAAACACTCAAGTCAAGGTTTCTTCGACACGAATAGATTAACCTTAATGCATACAGGTGGTTCCTACTTTACGCACGCCGAGGAAATGTACAATTGTATCTTGGGTCACTAATCGATAGTTTCAGTTTTTTGTTTTGTTTTGATTGTGTTAAGTTTTTTCTCCCGTTTTTTCGTGTGAATTGTTATTTCAATTGTTGATCAAAATCAATTTTGTGCTTGCTTTAAGCTCTTACGTTATTATTTTTTTTTTGAAAGTGTAAAAAGTGATTGAGATTAGAGTCCTAGTTTCCTCTAACTTTTCATAATTGGACATCTTAGGTGAAGTTTACATTTTTTTTTTCAGAAACAATATGAACGTCATTAAATACTGCGTTCATTGATCAGATTAATTCCAGATATTTATGTTCGCGAAAAAATGCACCAAGAATTCATAGAAGGCTTTTCCGGCCATGCGCCCATTTCGGGCGCTATTCCCCAAAAATGATCAAGGTCACATACATTTTGAGCATGCTTTGTGAGAAAAATTCCAAATCAGTAATGATTTTTTGGTGCATTTTTTCGCAAACATAAATGTCCGGAATTAATATGATTAATGAACGCACTTTTTAATCTTTTACTTTTCATTAAACTTTTATTTCAATATTTTGAAATTTCAATAAATTGAATGTGTTTTAAAACATGAATGGATCATTCAGAATGGTCTATCATTTTCCCAAATGAGCCGGTGCCTTTCATCGACCAGATCATTTGATAAATTTACAATAGCGCATTATTAAGACCTTAAAAATTTTGTTTATGTTTCTTGTTGTTTTGTTTATAATTGTGTTGATCCTTCCGGTGTGAAATATTATTTCAATTAAGATTACTATCGATTTTGTGTATATTTTTCTTATTCTCACTCGAAAGTGTCAAAAAAGTG
>SCLG01000014.1:1232096-1244277 GCA_004367875.1 Oikopleura albicans | reverse complement strand
GGAATTAATATGATCAATGAACGCACTTTTTAATCTTTTACTTTTCATTAAACTTTTATTTCAATATTTTGAAATTTCAATAAATTGAATGTGTTTTAAAACATGAATGGATCATTCAGAATGGTCTATCATTTTCCCAAATGAGCCGGTGCCTTTCATCGACCAGATTATTTGATAAATTTAGAATAGCGCATTATTGAGACCTTAAAAAAAATTCGTTTATGTTTCTTGTTGTTTTGTTTATAATTGTGTTGATCCTTCCGGTGTGAAATATTATTTCAATTAAGATTACTATCGATTTTGTGTATATTTTTCTGATTCTCACTCGAAAGTGTCAAAAAAAAGTGAGAGATAAAAAGGTGCTTTTGTTGTTAATTGGAAGTACCTGGCGGTATTTAAAAGCACTATTTTTGAGTAATTAATCCTTTATGATAGTATCATCAATGTAATTTAAACTTCGCATCTGCTAATGAAACTTTTTTGATTTTTAAAGCTTTTTTTGAATCGCTATTTGAGCTGTGATTACAGGGCTTTTATTATTTGTCCTTATTCTTACACATAAAACGTTATACTGATTTCAATCATCGGGGCAAAACAAATAATTTTTAACCCCTGAACGTATACGATGAACAATTTTATCAATTAGAATTTTTTTTTTCGAAATCAGTATGTAGTAAATTTATATGAGTCATATGAGTCCTGAATTGTATGAGTCCGGACAATTATGAAGGGTTTGACATTGTTTTTTACGTGAACTTAGAAAAAATTCAATCATTTTGTCTGACAGTTCGTAATCTTGTTGTCTGACTCAGAACAATTATCGGATAGAAAATAATTTCGTGATACAAAAAAGACACTTTTTGAGGAAAATGATGGAAATAAATTATTAGACAAATTTTTAAACGTGAACGAACGTTAAATTTGTTGCTGTGATAATTTGATCAAACTGTATATGTGATATTAACGTGAACTACAGTGTGGATTAAATATGTAATTCACACCTAGTTTACATGTTTTTCATATATAGTTCATATGTAATTTATATGTAGTTTACATGTTTTTCATATGTTTCATATGTAACTCATATATAGCTCATATGTGGTTCATATATGTTTCATATGTACTTAATAGTAGTCCACATGCACTTTATATGTCCACATGCACTTTATANCATTATTACATTATTTTTGTAACAATGGATAAGTCTTAGCAAAGGGACGAAATCGAACATTCAATTGATGCGACAACATTGAAAATTCATGAGATTACATTTAGGGGAGAGTTCAATTGGGAAAACTAATATTTTCAAGACTCTAATTTAAAAAATACTGTTCAGGCCTAAGGTCCATTTTTGTCGCCAATAATAGTTATCGAGGGCATGTACAGATTTAGCCTCATGAAAATCGGCCGAGCGTTTCTAGTATTCCGTGTCGGCCGATTTTCATGAGGCTAAACCTGTATAATAATTCCAATAACGCATTAAGATCTTGCACAAAATTTCGGCACGCGTAGACTAATTGAAATTATTAGACACAACCTCGACGACTCGGTAACGCCAAAAGAGAACCTCAAATAGGTATAATACTATTCTAAGGTATAATTTTTGAAAATATACCTTTAGAAAAATATGAGCTCAAAATATCTCTTCGAAGTAAATTAAAAAAAAATTAGTTTAACTCTCACGAGTCACAGGCGTCAATTACATATGGACCATATGATATGGTCTAAGGAAATTTTAAACATAAAATGGTTTCTATTCAATTATTTGATTTATTTTAAACCAGAAAAGTTACCTTTAGTTTGAAACTCTGTTTATCTACGTATACCAATCACAATAGGACACCGCAAATCGTTGAAAATTTACTTCAATTTAAAAAGTCAGTCTGCCAAAAAGTATTTCCTACGTCTGGCCTTCTCATCTTTACGATTCGTGAAAAGTTACACTTGGGTTATTTCCTTAACCATTCAGCCGTGTTTGCCAGTTAACTGAGACTCCATGATCTTATATGAGTTCACTATTAATTTAGCGAATGTGCAATATAACCAGAAATTAACTCTTATCAAAACAAGATTTTTTTTAAAGAAGATTTAAAATCCCGGCTCGTTTTTAAGCTCCAGTTGCGCCCATGACAGTATAGCACTGTATGTCACTGCTGCTTGAAACTGAAGAATCAGTAAAGGATGGCTTATAACCATAAAATTAGCCCTGCTTTATAAGCTATAAACGTATATTTAGAATCTTTATTTATTTTCATAACTGAATTATAAAGTCAGAAATACTTTTCAAATAATGTTTAGTCACTGACGTGACTGATATTGCACGTTCTGAAGTTTCAAATTCTACTGGTTGAGTTTCATGAAAATCGGCCGAGCGTTTCTAGATTGTTTGTAAATTTTTGTATTGGGAGCGCTGGCGACACAAGTAAGAGACACCCTGACAAATCGAAGAAATCTACAAAAAATCTAGAAACTCTCGGCCGATTTTCATGAAACAAAACCGGTAACGTTTTCAATTCTAGAATTTAAAATTATAGAGTTTCGCCGTTTTTTTATTCTGGACACTCTGAATAATAGAGTCTGTAATTAATAAACTAGAGTTCTGGAGTTTTATATGCAAGTGTTTTGAATTCTGGATTTTAAAATCCTAGAACTTTAAAATTCCAGCGACATAATTTCTGAATTTTTATATTCAAAAATTTACTGTTATCTAGAGTTACGAATTTTAGAGTTGTAAATTCTATTATTGTAAAATTTAACGTACCATGTATTGTGGTGTCTAAAATGGGCTTGAAACCTGTGAATACGGATAAACCCGATTTGCACAGTTACATTTTAATGTTGAACAGATCAATCAAACCGAAAGAAAAAGCAAAATCAGACGACGATATTTTGTTTCGTTTAGGCAGGTGAGATTGGTGGAAGGCGAGGTCGTCACGCGCCGTGGATCAACATTAGAGTCACTCGGATAACGCGCCGATTTATAACGCGCCGCCGCCTCCGCCCCTAACGCCGACCCCTCATCAAAGGCCGAATTTACGCCAGACATATGATACATTAAGACAAATGAAAATCAAATTACGCGAAATTTGTGGAAAAATTAAAACTCCTGAAAAAAAATCAAATTTGTTATTCTTTTGTCTTTCTTTTCGTTTTCGTTATGAGACGGATTTGATGGATGGCGGTGGTGTTGGAGAAATTCAAACAAAATTCCATCAGAAGACGCACCGCCAACCACTTAGATCAATAATTTAAAAAAGAGACTTTTTTTCTCACATAAAAATTAAATTTTCTGTAATGCACTGAGCCGAAATAGTAAAACAAATGTTTTTTTTACTGCCCGTTGGAGACGCCAACTGGGAGTTTTTACGCCATTTGAAACAATAGATTTGGTTTATTGCATAAACGCAAGTTTAATCGTCAAATTGAGTGGTCTTCCGTAGTCAAACCCGTGCCAAAAAGATAGTTTGAGTTAAGCCAATTTTCGATTGTAGGGGATTTCTTCACTTTAGCTTATCGTTTATTGAATATATATAACTAGAGCCTCTAGTCTAGAGGTGCAGCTAATGTAGCCCATAAGTTATATGGGCCATAACTTATGGCCCATAAGGTTACAACCTGATTTGGGCATTTTAAAGTGCCCTCTTTTCTGTATTCGTCAAAATCAGGTTATGCGCTCATAAGTTTCACCCTAAAATTATAAGTTATAATTGATAATCTGTAATTGATAAGGCTGATTAGAGCATCCCTAATGTTTCAGTGTCTGATCAAAAGGTTCAATTCATAGCCTAGGGCTCAACTTATTTTAATTACCTTGTAATTTTTTTAGGCCTCAAATGTGGGCTATATTCATGCGTTATTAGGAACTTTAGACCTCTAAGCAATTATTTGTCGTATACTCGGTATGGCACCGTCTGAATCGGTCTCTTGTCTCTTGTGGCGAAAGGGTAATCCGCCGAAATTTCTCCATTTCTAGCCAATGAGAATGCTAAAAAGGGACAATTTTCGGCGGATTAACCTTTCGCCACAAAAGAAAAGAGACCGATTCAGACGGTGCCCTCGGTATACATCGATATTAAAAAATAGGCCTACTATAACATGCGGTCATTCAGAATAATCTACAAAACATATCCTAGACTATAGGCTATAGACTATAGTTGTGAATATGAGCTTATGCTTCTACTGAAAAATTAGCTTCATTCGGAAATTTGGCCTATAACCAAGAAATAGCCATGTTTCAGTTTTTTAGTTGACGACCCAAATGGAAGATTAGCCATGTTATGGAAAATTCGGCCAATAGTTTAATGACAATAAGGGACCATTATCGAAATAGCGTTAAATATATTTGACTAGGTGTAATCCAGCAAAAGTTGAATCTTTAAACTGCAATTAGCTTATCACCGCGTTAGAGTAGAATCTTGCGGTGATTTTTTGTGCTACTTCATTTCAAATGATCGGGTTGATTCGGGGTTAATTAACAAGCGCTTATCCGACACTCTCACTCAGATAAGTGCAAAAAGATATCTTAAAGTACGTATGTTCCACTGATGGAACTTGATTAGAAACACTTTTTTCGTTCTTTTTGGCGCAGATGTTGCAGAACAACTTGTTTCGACTTTTTTCGTTTTTTTTTTTATCATTTTATGTATTTTTAGTTCGATTGGTAACCGCGCGATTTCGACCGGAAACAAAAGAGTTCAGCGGTAGATAATTATCGGAAAGGGCGTGGTAATTAACTGGTAGATTAACTCTCAGGGACCATAGGTGAGATATTGTTCTTAATGGGATGAATTTGCCCCAAGTGGTCATTTTTAACCCTTTGAGGTCGGGATAAGGGTTTGCACCATAACTGGGATAAGGGAAATGCACCATAACTGCACATACGAATAGAAAATAAATGCACAGGTAGGGAAAATAACTGCAACATAACTGCGCAGTGCGTAGGTGGCCAAGTAGAAATGTAATTTCTTAAAATGAAGAACTATAACGAAAACATGAATAAATATTACATTTCTTGAACTTAACTCCTTGCAACTTAACTGCGCAAGTAGTGTTTAGAACACTTAACTCCGTTTCTAGAACACTTAACTTTCTCAGCCAGTCAGAATGAAAGTAACTTCACTCTCTTTAATAAGTCTTTAATAAGTCTTTATAGTCTTTTTTTGGAATTTTACAAGTTTTGTTTAATTACACCTATTAAATAGGGGATTTTCATCGCTTTTCATTGCACACAAACAGTATTTGGCATATTGACAAATTGTTGACGCATGTCAAATTTTTGTATTCTGACAATGCCGATAAACACGCATGTTTAGCAACTGTGTTGCCGAACAAGTTGTTTTGATTTTTTTTTTGTTCCTTTTCGTTGCTTATCATTTTATGTATTTCATTTTTCAGTTCGATTGGCAAACGCGCGATTTCGACCGGAAACGAAAGAGTTCGGCGGTAGATAATCATCGGAAACGAGGTAGTAATTAGTATGCTGCGCTCCATGACATATTTTGTATTTTCAAATCGCTTGTGATGAACAGGGCTCGAGATCAAAGGAAAAAAGCCCGCTGAACCATTGAGACCAGGGTCTATACTTTATACCTATGATTCATATCATTTGTTTTTTGTCAGATTCATTTAATCAACCGCGGTAAAAATCCGCGTTTGTAGTTTTATTTTGAGTAATTACATCTATTCTCTTTTTCACGTGTTTTGGTAGGATAAAGAGAAATTAGAATTTCATTGTTCGTTACTAGCCATGATTTTTAAAAATATGCCAAAATATGTAAAAAGTTGGGTCAAAAAATTATGTTGAAAAACATGGGAAAACGTAAAATAATCTAGAAATCTAAAAACTTAAAAAAAAATTCAAAACTTGCTTAGAGAAAAAATATCAGAAATAAATGTGAGAAAAATTGTCAGAAAAAATATCAGAAAAAATATCAGAAAAAATGTCAGAAAAAATGTTAAAAAAAATGTCAGAAAAAATGTCAGAAAAAAGTGCCAGAAAAATATGTCCGAAAAATGTCAAAAACTCGGATAGGCCGTGTCTTATCGTTCCAACGAAGAACTAATAAAATCTAGGCCGTAATGTTGTAATTCGCCGACTAATTGGAATTTTTAGACACGGCTTGGTCGAGTCGATGGTTCAAAACCTAAAATTAGACCGGTTTGGCTAGTAATACATTCATAATCAATAATTTACATTGTATATAGTTTTATATCAAAACTTTTCCTGTGAAAGCATTTTTCTTTCTTATTTGTTGTTGCTGAAAATTTCACGAACGGTTTTTAAGTATTATTGGCTACAAAATTATGGTCAACAATTATTGTTTTAGATATGTTTTTTGTTTCTTCGGTACGGTTTCACACGGTTTTACAGCTTATCGACAACTAAGAACTAAATAAAGACGATTTGAACTTATGAATCCGTCTTTGATGTTTTAAGTGTGCATTGAGCTATATTCATTAATATAATTGAGTTGAATTCTAGTTGTTTTCAGCTCAAATTTATCGCCAACTAAAATTGCCAGATGATTTTATCTATCGTATCTATCCGATATAAGTGTCGCCCAGACAATTTTATCTGACGTTTAACTGATAAAGCACAGCGTAACAGTTTTGTACACAATTATCATAGAAGACTAAAACTTACAGCCCAATCCTAATTCCAAACATCTTCTGGTATGCTAATTATGAATACAATCCTGACTTCCATGATATGCACGACTGCCTTAATGTACACTTTTTCAGCAAAAAAAGAGGCTGTCTAGACTACCAAATGGTACATTTTATATAATCAAAATAAAAATACAGATTCCTAAATTTTGCCTCGACCATAAAAGTACCGTTTGAATCCCAAAATCCAACCTAAAAAGTTGTTTGACAAATCAGTTAATCAAAAAAACAGAAAAAATGAACCATGGTGCCCGACTTCCCTGATGTGCACGTTTTTCGGAAACGCAATATGCAAATCTATAAGGTCGACACTGTATATATTTCTGCATCACAACTCAGAACCTTTAAAAATACATTTAAGTTTTTGAATTTTAACCTATGGTAAAAAATTAAATCCCAGTTAATTTATATGTATTGAATTATATAAATATAAAAAGGTTGTTTACGCAGTTTATTTTGTCTTTAGTAGCTTATTTCAAAATTTATTGCTCATTCGTTGCATCCTCTTCACGCCCACGCACTCGCCAGTCTCTGTGTTGATTGGTTTGTTTCCATTAAGGGTGTTTGTATTCTCCCAATTTTATCCAGATTTTATTTTTAGATTGTCAGTTTCTTGTGAGACAGAAGGCACGATTGTCTGATATTTTGTACGTTGAATAAAATATTGCGGATTTATATAGGGCCAATTTTCCAGGAATCCATATGTATATGTGTTAAGCACTCCGCTGTTATTTTGCGGATGTCCACCTTCGCTCCGTTATCCGTATTTATTTCATGCGAAAACTGCACGATAACGGCCCAGGGGCAGTGTTGGAAAAGTTGGCCAACGCTCCAAATTTTCCCAACGCAAGCGTTGGTCAACGCTCAGATTTTTCCTAACGTCCCCCAACGCCCAACAATTCCAACACTGATGCTTAATGGATAAGTGGAAAACTATTTTAAACAAGAAAGAGAACATGTGGAAGGGCCGTCTTGCTTTTACACATCATACATACAGTATAAAATTGCATTAAGCGTTAGAAAAAATGTGAGTATTGGCCAACGCTTGGATTTTTCCCCAACGCTCCCAACGCTCTCAACACTGGCCCACGGGTGTATTACAAAGATACGGTATATACACCACACTTGATACTGGTTAGAACTCTGTCTGGCATTTTAGTCTCGGTTTTTTTCAGTTTGAAATTTTAGTACTTTACATGTATGTATCTCAGAAGCCCAACAGATTCTTGGAACTTATGACTTGGAACTTATAAGTTATAAGTCTAAAGTTAAAAGCGTTGAATGCTTTTATATAAGCGCATTGCCTTCGGTCAACATTCCGTTATTTAATCGACTTTGTCGCGTTAAAGCCACTTTACATTAGGACAGCGGGCTGCAACGTACTAAGGGACTATTGTGCTTAATAAGGGACGAACGTGCTTAATAAGGAAGTTTTCTATTAAAAATAAAATTATTGGTCAATAATATGGTTTTTAAAACCATTTTATTTAATAAATACAAAATAATAATACATCATGGTTTGTAGAGCATGGACCAGCACATGACAGCTCGTTTTTAATTTTGAGCTCGAGAGGACAGTTGAGCACAGCTCGTTTTTAGTTTGAATTATGCCGAGCCCTGATGTCGACAGGTGTGAATGAATTTCAGCACGCAATGGTGAGAGAGAATTGGTATTTGTCGGAAATTTATATTATGTATATACTTTTTTAGTTCTTTCTTTTAGTGATGATATACATGTACAGTACATAATATACTTTATAAATTATCTCAATTATCAGAACCTACAAACGCCATTTTTTATTTGATCCAAAATAAATATACTAGGAGGATAAAAGTATATTTGATTATAACCAGACAATCCTTCAAAGGTATTTGAACATATAATTTCGGAATTTATTAAAAGTACGTGATTTACATTTATTAGACTTTGTAATTATATATTCAAGTATCTTTGAAGAATTATCTGGTTATTATATCATAATTACCATAAATTGGATACATTTTTCGTTTTGTCTATTAGACGATTATATTATTACAGTAGCGTTTTAATATTATGTTCACAGTCAGATTATATTTTTAAGGGTGGGAAATACCCTATCAATAACATTAACTAGAACAATATTGTATAATAATCACAACGATATTAAAGTAACACCAAAATGAGCCAAAAAACTGTTACTTTAAGCCAACACTGTTACTTTAAGCAGCGTTAATTACACTAATTATCATCAAAATGAGCAAAAAACTGTTACTTTAAACGAAAATTGTTACTTTAAGCAGCGTTACTTTAAGCAAGTAGGTGGTGTATCTTATATATACTATCATATACTGTATATGATATACATGTATACTATCATATGTAATAAGTAAAGTGTAATAATGTGGAAAGGAAATCGTGCAAAAAAGGTTATATTCTTATAATGTGCTTTTTCATCTGAAAAAATTCCAACAAGTTGATATGAATGTTCTTTTGTGACATTTAGCACGGTTTAAAGCATCAGACATATAACTAATCCATCCTAGGATATTTAATTTGGATATAATTTGCAGAAGATTAGTTTGTAGTTTATGATATTTTAAGTGTGTTAAAAGAAATATTGATATACATTGTATATTATAGTGAGTTCCAATTTGGGGACTAAGTTTACTAGTGATGATTTTTGTTTAGTGTACATCTTTAAAATTACATCTTTCTACACTTTAATACTATTATTGGGTTAACTCTCAGGGACATTTTGTGCCTGAAATATTTCATACGCAAACTTTTTTTAGGGTAGTCTAGTCTTAGTTTCGACCAATGACTATAGAAAGCACTTTGTTTATGGTCTACCAAATCAAATGCCTGCTGACGGCGGATGGTGTACCCTTTTCATACTTTTAATTTCACATTCGTGCTCTACAGGTCGAACTACATCATATATGCGATATTTAAAAAAAAATCAAGTTGTTCCATGAGGAAAATAACTGGAACCCTCATCCCTAGAAAATAGGAAATTCGGCAGAAATTCATGTGACACGCTGAGTAGAAGCTTTGTTCCCTAAGGGTGTACTACTTTTCAATAAAACTACACAGAGCGTTATCAAATAGGCACTTAAATGATATTCATCGGACAAACTACCGTGTAAACTCGAAGAAAACTCCAAAATAACCCCCACAATTAAATAAATTTTAAGGACGGGTCAGTAGCGTTGTTTACAAACGTCACTTTCCGTGAAACCGTTATAAAACATGTTTCCTAAAATACGATTCATAATTTCTTTTTTTTTATTCAACGTAAAAAGGACTGAACTAATAAAACAAATGAAAAATACTGTTAAAGTGCATTTTAGTAATTTCAGGTTTTATTTGTACACAACGGTATTGCCCGTCCTTAAACTATATAAAAACTATATTTCAAATATATATAAACTATATTTAAATTTTAATAACGTCTTAAATTTTAATATGTAAGATCGGTGATTGTAACCTAAGATACCTACGTACTTTTCCCCGAAAAAATTAATAATTTTCATGTTGAAGAAAATGTAGGCCAACGGATTCCACGATCCCTTGCAAAAAATACAAAATTTTATATTGTAATAACCCTTGAATGTTCAGATTTAAAATTTTGCGTTAGAATTTCTCTACACCCCGAACGCAGTGATTTACTTATAAAGATATGTTACGTATCATATGTATTTCGAAAAAAACCGAAAGAAACATAATGGCACATAGGATGTATTCAAATAGTGTCTCTTTCAGAATCTACTGTGTAATTATAGAGTGATCGGGCAATAATGACGCAGAATTTATGTAACGTGTAGAATCATCGAACAATCACTTAACTACCAACTTCCATAATTACCACTCCTAAAAGCACTCATTACAAGAACTACTTAACCTTAAGTAACTGTTATTGATAATAAACATAAAAAAGTACAACCGCTTTATTTCTATGGCAGTACTAATAATCAGTATGGTCTATACGGTATAGGCTATACGGCCTGACGAACATGGTTAAGTGTATCCGGTATAGCCTATAAAATTTTGAAGTTTCATAATTTATTGGAATTTTTAGAGACGGCTTAGTTTTCTCGGTGGTACAAAAAGTGAACATCTTACGTGAAGGGAATCACACGTTTAACAATATACATTGAGAATGGCTTTGTCCGATTATTATTTTCCTATTGAGCGTTTTCCCAAGTGAATCAGTGCCAAAATGCTATATTGCGTGTATTTTTTGTATTTATAGGGTGTCACTGATTAGCTATTGTGATATTATCTAGGCAGATTAATCGCCATTTATCAGAAAGCAGCCAAGATCGAAAATAGTGTGAGAATATTTTTTGATGTGAAATCTCGAATAAACGCCCGTTAACAATACTGCGATTATTTTATATTCAAAATGAAGAAAAAAATTTCTTAATACATGGATATGAAAAGGCCAGCTTTCGAAAGTCGCTTTTAATCACCAGAATTGTTGCAGAAGAATGTCCATGATCGGCCTTTTTGTCTGACTTTTACCAAATCATCTGGATCCCATATGTTGACGGCGTTGAGGGCGGCACCAATCGCGGTTAATCCTGCTTGGTGGGTGATCTGAAAAAAAAACAAATAATTGCCACCAAAAGCTATTTGAAATAGCTGTGTGACGTTATCTGTCCACTATTTACTGGACAAAAAAATGAATTTTACTGTTAACTCTTAGGGGGTAGGCCGTGCCTAATACGGAAGCCATTTTTCGAAAACTTGAGGCACTATGTGGGGTCTACAATATGGACTCCAATTGATAAAATAGACATGCCTTTTTGACAATTTCTAACTGGGTCCAAACGGCGAAATATACATTCGTGACCGCCCTCAACGTTTCAAAAAAAAATTACCGGAATTTACCACCAATTTTTTCCACCAGAAGTGACCCACAACACCGGTAAAAATGATGATTTCTTTGATTTTCTTAAAAAACAAATAATATATCTCAAATGTTTTTTGAAATAGTTGTGTGACGTTATAATAACGTAAATACAATTCGTATTTACTAGATACAAAAAATGGACTTTGCTATTAAATTTAACTTTTACGGAAAATAATTTTTATCTTTGAATTTCAAAGACGTCATAAGGGCTTTTACCTTGAGATTTTGTGGTATAAATAAACCGGGTGCGATTTTGTGGTACAGCTCGGTTGTAGTAAAAAAAGACATTGTTGACAAATGAACGAAGCATAATAAATTTCGAGAATTAGCCCAAATCTTTCTTCGTTCATTTATCAACAATGCCTTTTTTCACTACAACCGAGCTGTATAAATAAACCGGGTGCGCTCTTATAATGCACATAAAATTGAAAAAGCGAATCATCGGAGCGCAGTGCGTAGAATTTGCTACTATAGTATAATTTCAAAAACCGTAAATAGGGATTTTTTGTAGAAAAAAGTGAAACATAGAGCGCAGTCGATTCTAAATATCCCAACTATTTATTTTATAGCGAATTGTTGGGATTGAATGTAAAATTATTCTAAAGTTGACTTTAAAGCTT
>SCLG01000014.1:1208678-1223297 GCA_004367875.1 Oikopleura albicans | reverse complement strand
TTTTTTTTTCACTTTGGACAGCCTATGCGTTGCTTTAACCAGTACATGCAAGAAGTACTCCGAATTGAATCTTGGACTTTCATTTAACATCGTTGGACTCATAATATGCAGTATTTTGTTGGTTCTATCTCTTGTTTGTCTCTGTACTAAAATTGGAAAACGAAAAGGTAGAAGTTGGGGTCTTCAAAATATAATTTAAATGAACTCATATATAATCATATGGCACACGGGACAATAAAAGCATGCTGGTGCAAACGGTAGTTTTAGCCAGCTGTCTTTCATGTTTTTTCTCTTGTCCATTTCCAATTGTTAAACATTAAGAATAGCCCGAAATGATATAAAATAGTTCTGACCAGCAAATTAATACTCAACGCTCAATTCATGTTTCCTACTAGTTCAGACCAAATTTTGTCTTTTGAGCCACACGATATGGCCAGTTTTTGCGCAAGAATAAAAAGAAGTAAAATGATACACTGAGGGCGTTCAAATTAAAGGACGGAAAATATATTATTTTATAAATTTCAGGCGGCCAGTTATTTGACAAGGCAAAAGGATCACTGGCTGGCAAGTTTTCCCGTCCAAAATCAACAGAAGTCGAGGTAAAACGCGATTTTTTTTGTTTATCATATCGTAAAGACTCATTGTTAAGGTCCTGCTCGATGACAACTCATCGGAAGACGGTATACCAAATGCACCCGAAGCACCTGCGTGAATAATTCTTCGAAATTAAAAAATGTTTAAAACACGCCTTCTGAAATAAATGTAAATAGTACGTTGAACGTACTACGTTCGTTCATCTTTTTCAGCATATGTTTTTTCTGACAAAGACCTAAACTTTGGTGTTATTGTCTTTTGGCCTTATAATTTCTGAATTGTGATCTTTTTGGAATTATATATCTCTTTTGAAAAAAAGTGCAAATTAAAATGATTTCAAATCCCATAAATTTTAGGTTATTTTAACTTAAAACCCATATTATTAAGTTGCATAAAACCAGACCAGGCCAAACTGCATCTAGAAAGATTTATTGCATTTCAAACGCTGCTTGGAACCAAAAGTTAGCAGATCCGTGCACCCAATAACCCGAGGCAAAGGGTCAGCTGTACTATGCGCCGTAGGCGCGGAGCGTCTGTAACTGAATTGACGAGCGCGCCTATTGGTTCATGCTTTTTAGAGGCGCCTCCTATTGGCTAGCGTCCTTTAGCCACGCAAACAACTCCCCGCGCTGCTCGTAATTCTGGTTACAAATCCGAGCAACCCTTTTTGAAAATTTTATCCGATTCTTCATAAAATTTGTCTTCTATACCCAAGTTTTGGTGGATTGGGATGCTTGGCTTTTTTTTCAAGTGCTAAAGAAAATGCGAGTCACCCTGATTGTCAATGTCTGCTAGGTTGTTCCCACAGTGCCCTTGTTCACCATAGAATAAATGCAAGATTAGAACTGTAAAATTGAAAGTGAGACAAAATAAGTGCTTGATTCGCATTTTTTCTAAAAAATAAATTACATGATAAGTTGCATAAAATTTGTTGATAAATGCGACTGATATTTACCATAATTTTGGGGGGGTCATTGAGCAAGCTAACGAATTTATTGAAAACAAATAACGAAAGTTGTATAATTTTTATTTTAAAGATAATATTAATCACTCAAAAAACCGTATAAATGACGTACTTGTGGTAACTTTTGAGCATTCAAAAATTTACATGTATTTATTATGATAAAATTTTGTCTCCTTTTATTTCTACATTCTGTTTTTTGTGATGATTGGGATTATTATAGGTTACCCGAAATACTCACACCTAGTAAATATGAAGTCGATTTGAAAGTTTATTTGGATCCAGAAGATCAAGGCGACTCTTATGAAGGAATCAAAGTTTCAAATTAAGAAAAAATGATATTGAAATCTCAACCCATATATCAAGGTGGCCGGATAAACCGACAGTGCGTGGGCGGGCTCGGCGAAAAAAAATGAGGTGGTCGTATAATTGAACGAGCGGGAAAAGTGGTCGAATAAACCCGCGTAGAAATTTAAAATTCGTAGTTACCATAAATCATTCAAGGCTTAAATTATTAATTTTACTTCACCGGCTCGTACAAACATTGGGCCCAATTGGGTTCCTATAAATTGCAAATTACTATTAGTCTAAAGATTTTTGTCCGATTTTGATTTCTCGTCATTTTCATATATAGTTACTTGTCGAAAACCACCCGTTTCGTGGACGAGGACTGTACGTATATATTTTTGAAACTTGAAAAGGAACTGATGCTCAACATTTCGATGGAGTTTCGACAGTGTATTTTAGTGCATTAAATGAAACAAATACAATTGTCATTCACTCAAAATATATTGAGTATTCGACCTTGACGGTTTCGGACGGCAACGGAAATGATATGAAAATTGAAGAATACCACACAAATGAAGAAACCGAATATTTGTTTGTCACGATGGCGGCGCCGCTAGAGGTCGGCAAAGAGTACAAAATGGAATCTAATTATATTGGCTTTCTCAAAAACAATAACTTTGGATTTTATATAAGGTTTGATTCATTTTTGTTTGATGAACTTACGGTGTTTTTTAATTCGTATTTTCTAGGTACGAATAGTAACAAAATATAGTTTTTGATATACTTATGTATGATTCAATTTGACCCGCACAAGCGTAAAACAAAAATTCAAAAGCGTCACGTTTTTGGCGCTAAAGAGCATAATAATATAAATGGGATCTTGCATGCAAGTTTCAAACAAAAAAAATCGAATTCGACCGACTTTTGTTAATCGTGAAAATACGAAATAACAAAAACCCTGGAATTCATCTGATACTCTGACGAGTTTTTAACATAGTATTTGTAAGTGAATTCTCGCAAAAAGGATCTATTGTAAGTCCAAAAGAATATATTCTTTAATTCAGTATAATTTAAAAAAAAACGGGCCAAAATATGGACTAGCGTCATAAGTTTTTTAGCTTTCAATTTCACGGTGTAATGAAACGGTGTCGTAAACATTATCAAAATTGTATGATAAAATATTGTAACCTAAAAAATAATTAAGTAATTATTTTTAAACGTCATTTTCAAATTGTACAGCATTATTATCACGATCCATTTGCTGTGTTTTATGCATATTAAAAAAGTGGGGGCCATGAGCTGGAAAAGGCTCATTCGAACAGAATTTCCCGATCGGACGCAATGATGCGAAAATAGCGTTAAAAATCATATGAAGATCGATTAAAGTCTGTCAGTCTGAACTCCGACACACAGTAGGTGGCAGCCCGGTCTTTCGGAGAAGAAGTTTTTGAGAAAAATTTCTTCGGGAAAAATACAAAAAACGTTTTTCGAAAAAAGCGTCTTCCCAAGAAAACGTTTTACGGGCAAAACGTCTTTTTGGGAAAATTAAAAAATGACTCTTTGATGATACGTTGGGGAATTTAGGGAATTTCGCCCAAAAACCGCGCTGCCACGGTAGGGTACCCCAAAAAGCCTGAATTAGAACAAAAACTATTAAACGGTTGCATAAAGTTTACGTAAATATNTCGAGATGATTGCCTCCTGATACGAGCGGTTCGACTTGATCGGAGTGGGCATCCTTATCTCACCATCCGTACACGAACTGGTTGCCCAGTCTGTATTCGTGTTATGTCCGTTATATGAGATTTCGCCTTGGGATGCCCCGCTTTCCCCTTGTGACTGAGACTGTGTCTCTGAGTCACCGTGTGGGCGGTATTCCGACGCATCATACATCGTCGGCATCTTTCCCGTTGTCTTTCTTGTTGGCATGGCCTTTGATGTACATCCTGTTTTCTTTCCTTTCGGTGTTGTCCGCTTGCGTTTTTTCGTTTCTTTACGTTTACCTTCCTTTGGTTTGTTGGCATTAGCCATCATTTTCAGGAGGGCCGCCTGAAGGGCTGGGTTGTCACAGCCTTCTGCCATTTGCTTCAGGGTTGCCATACCTCCTGGTCCTCCCAGATCCTCTTCTGATAGACTATTTGCTAAGCAACTGTTGTCCTGGTGATTCTGGTGTTCGTTTTCCTGCAGTGCCATTCGTTTATCTGTTTTCACTCTCTGTAAGCGTTCTTGGCTATGCAGCTCCTTCCACCCCGTTCGGCTATTGTCCATGATTGTTATACGCTCGCGCAGCCTTTCGTTCTCTTGCTGCGCCATGGCATAGCGTCGTTTTTGCTCATGTTGCTCCTGCCTTCTCTTTTCCGCTCTCTTATGCTCCGCGGCTTCTTGCTCAGCAAATTGCTTCCTTTGTTCTGTTAGCTGTTTAGCCAGTTGTTTTTCTCGCTCGCCTATGTGGGATTGCATTTGCCCCAGCTCGTGTGAGACTTGACGCTTCACCCATAGCATCCATGGCGGGGCATCCGCTGCTAGGTATTCATCTGCGCCATACGACGGGGGCGACTGAATTAACAGCTCCTTGTTGTTCGTGGCGTCGGTTGATTCCTCCATGGGGTTCTTCGCCTTCGGAATTGTTTCAACTGTTATATCATTCTGTTTGCCCATCAAAGGTGTGGAGCTACCCTTTGGTATACCAATTTTGGGCTCCCGTTGTCCAACTTCTTTTGCTACCCGGCTTTCCATGTTGACACCAATACTGCCACGCTTTCGGTTACCACCCTGCTGTTGTGTTCTGTTTCCGCTGGTATTGTTTGGCGGCGGCATGAGCTCCCTCGGTGTGTGTTCTCGTTTGCCTGCCCCCTCTCCTGCCGTGTTGACCACCTGGGGTCGTGTTGGCTGGATTTGTATGTCCATCTGTTTTTGGTTTGCGTCCGCGGTTATTGACGCAGCGGGTGAGGTCATCTGTTTTGGTATTGGTGTCTGCAGGTTTGTTGGGGTGTATTTGAGCTTCGTTTTAGGTCTGTTTTTTGGACTAGGGTTCATTGCTCCGTCCTCTGGTTGTTTTGTCAAGTCCTCCAGGGTTCCCTTTGGTGATTGTGCTACCGCCTCTGGTTCTGTTTCCAGATTCCAATCCTCCGGTTTTTCTGGCCATGAGTTACGGTTAGCCTCAAACGTGTCCTTGCGCGTGGATGCAAAACTAGTTTGCATTTCCTGGTCCGTCATTACCTTCTCGACTCCGGTTGGGGTTTTCTGGGTTACATCTTTCGCCTCTTTCCGGGGGTTCGTTCCTTGTTCTGTTTCTGGTTTTGGTTCGAATCTTAGCTGTTGTCCGTCCACCTGCTGGTTCTCTGTATTGTCCCCTTCGGTTTCTGTTGCCGGTGGTGGTTGCTGTTGTGTCGGTTGTTCAGCTGGTGATACCTCCGTTCGCGCTGGGATTTCATCCTTTTCTTTTAAGAGCTGCTCCATTTCTTGTAGCTTCTTACTCATTTCTTCCACCTGTTGCCGCAAAGCCTCATCAGGGATTTCCCAGTTGTCCTCAAACGGGTAGAATCTCGCTTTTTGTGCGTATTCTTTGAGGATTTTTTGCTCGCCCAGGAAAGTTTCCGCTGGGAGGTTGTAGGCTTCAGCCAGATTTCTATATTCCTCATAATACACTGAGTTCGGCATCTCGATGATTGTTTCACCTTCCTTTGGTCTTTCACTTTCCACAAAGGAGCTCTCTCTGTCCATAATGAAATCTCGGTTTTCCCATCGGACCTTCTCATATTCATACTGTCGGGCCGCTGATTCACGGTCACGTCGCTCCGCAGTGTATTTCCATACTTCCGTAAAGTCCTGCAGCGTGATGATGTAGTCTCCAGTTTTCTCCTCAATATACGCTGATGCTCGGAAAATTGGCGTGTAGCAAATCCTTGAGAGCCAGTCCCATTGATCTAGGAAGTTATGCATGCGGAGGATTAGTCCCGCTAGCAGGTAATCTGCCAGGCATGTCGCTTGTATGGTCCTTTTTGGTGACAACGTTTTCTGGTTGATCGGGTAGAGCAGGAGTCGCTGCATGACGCCCACTTTCTTGAGCACATGTGCCATTTCGTCCAGTCGTTCTCTTTTGACATGCAATTTGAGTTGGTATGGGAAATGGATAGTCTTTTGTATGCTTTGGTTTATCGGTTTGTCGGCTAATTGTCCACCTATGTATACCACTTTTTGCCTGTCCTTGCGGTTATTTACCGCATTGTCCCAGCGTACACTTCGGCCACCACTTCGGTTTCCTCCCGAAGGTGTGCCTGGACCAGGCCATCGGCCTCCTTCATTTCGTGGGCGGGAGCTACTTCCCGTGCGTGGGCGTCCGCTATCTCGTGAGTCACTTCCCTCACTGCGATACCCATCACTGCGGTAGCCTTCGCTGCGGTAGCCGTCATTCTGCTCTCGTGAGCGGTTTTCTCTTCGCTCCGTGTGGCGTTCTCTGCCATCACGCTCGTGTCGGTTCTCCCGATCATGGCGCTTATCATGGTACTTTTCGCGTTCCCGTATATCTCCATTGGGCTCACCCATCTGGTCACTATACGGTGCCCCTTTCTGGCTCCTGACTTCTTTGATGATCACTCGACGGCCCGAAGCATCTGGGGATGATACCCGTATTTTATCCCTGTCTGGGGATTCCCGTCTTTCTCTGTCTGGGGAGCGACGTCGAGGTTCGTTTCGTTCCTCCTTTTCACGACTTTGTCTGTTCAAAGCTCTTCGTTCCCTGCGTCTAGATCGTTCTCCACCCATGTTCACCACTGTGCGAGTCCTTGCTGATCCTCGACGTGTGTGTTAAAAGGGTTTTTTAGTTTGTAGCGATCCGTCACGTGTTTCAAAAGGGTCTCACCTGTAGTGGTCCTTTATCAAAGTTAAGGACACACTGGGAGACGCGTTGGCTGCTTTCTGGTTGTTGTCGTAGCGTAGCGTTTGTATCGTTGTTTGTGACGCGTAATGTTAGGGGAACGGTTTTAGTTTGTAGGTGTCTGTTTACGTGTTATGGGTCTCACCTGTGGTGGTCCTTTATTTGAGTTAAGGACACACTGGGAGACGTGTTGGCTGCTTTCTGGTTGTTGTCAGTGTAGCGTTTGTATCGTTGTTTGTGTCTCGTGTTGGAAAGAAAAGGGTTTTAGTTTGTAGGTATCTGTTTTAAGTGTTGCAAGTCCCACCTGTAGTGGTCCTTTATTGAGTTAAGGACACACTGGGAGACGTGTTGGCTGCTTTCGGGTTGTTGTTTTCTAATTTTCACTGTGTGTTCTGGTTGTGGTGCGTGTTCTGGTTGTGTTGCGTGTTTTGGGAGGAGAGGTTTTAGTTTGTAGGTGTCTGTTTATGTTTTGTATATCTCACCTGAGGTGGTCCTTTATTCAAGTTAAGGACACACTGGGAGACTCAGTGGCTGCTGTCTGTTGTTTATCTTGTTTGTTTGGATTGTTGTTTTGCGTTTTGGTTGATTGGAGTTGTAGTGTGTTATTAGGAATATGGTTTTAGTTTGTAGTGTCTGTTTTGTGTTTTTTAGTCTCACCTGTGGTGGTCCTTTATTAAGTTAAGGACACACTGGGAGACGTGTTGACTGCTACCAGCTGTTGTTCCGGTGGTGTATGTTGGGTGCGTTTTGTGTGTTGGGTGCTTTTTGTGTTGTTGGTTAAAAGAAGTTTTAGTTTGTAGTTATCCGTTTACTTATTGTGTGGGTCTCACCTGTGGCGGTCCTTTATTGAGTTAAGGACACACTGGGAGACTCGTTGGCTGCTTTCTGTTATTGGGCTTCGGTGTGTTGTGGACTTCACTTTGGTTCCGTGTGTTTTTAGGGATGTTTTTTAGTTTGTAGGTTTCTAGTTGTTTTAAGGGGCCTCACCTGTGGACGTCCTTTATTTAGTTAAGGACACACTGGGAGACGCGTTGGCTGCTTTCTGGGTGTTGTGTTTCCGGTGTTTGTTGGGTCCGCGTCGTAGGTTAAAGTGTTTTTTAGTTTGTAGTTGTCTGTTAAGTTTTTATTTGTCTCACCTGTGGCGGTCCTTTATTGAGTTAAGGACACACTGGGAGACGCGTTGGCTGCTTTCTGGGTGTTTTGTTTCTGTTGTTTATTGAGTCCGCGTCGTGGGGGTTAAATGGTTTTTTTATTTTGTAGTTGTCTGTTAAGTTTTGTTTGCCTCACCTGTGGCAGTCCTTTATGGAGTTAAGGACACACTGGGAGACACGTTGACTGCTTCCTGGATGTTGTGTTTCTGTTGTGCTGTTGTGTTGTTCGGTATTGGATGTTATAAATTATGGATTTTTTAGTTTGTAGTTATCTGATATGTGTTTTGTGTCTCACCTGTGGTGGTCCTTTATAAGCTAAGGACACACTGGGAGACTTGGTGTCTGCTTCCAGGTAGCTGCTGTTATATTCCTATTTTCCCGCCTACGCCTTTCTGAAATAGTCAGCTCTCGTTTGCTTGTCTCACCGTCTACTCAATTACTGTCCACCAATTACCAATCCGCGCGGCGTAACTGGATTCCTTCAGTGGCGTTGATCGCCTGAGGGCACAGCAAACTTACAAGAGGGTTTTTACCGGTGTTCCGCTAATCCCTGCTCTTGCGTTTTCGACAAGCTTCCTACTTTACTTCTCTGCCGTCCGTGATTTCAGTTTTCCACTTCTCTATATTCTTCCTTCTTGTTGTTTCTGCTTTTGTTTGTTTTTCTCTGTTTATGTTTTCGTTTTCTCTGTAGTTTTGATTTTTGTTTTGTTTTTGGTATCAAAAATTTCCTCTTTCTTCAGTGAGTGTTACGGTGTATACCGTATGTGTTACAACTCGCTGGTTCTGCTGATATTTACGTTTCTGTTATAATATTATAACGTGCGTGCGTGGCGCGAAAAAAAAAAAAAGTTTATTGGTTCAAAGCATCGTATGACGGTGAATTTTTATGCCTTACAATTTAGTTTCGTGATAAAATTTTACTCTATATGTAGTCTCCTTTGAAGTTAAAGATAGCTAAAGAGGAAGTTTTATAAAATAAAATTTTATAGTAGCTTTTTATGTCATTTATGACCCAGGCTAAAATTTTCCGAGAATATCACAATTAGTTTCATGATTTCTAAACACAGGGTGCGCAATTAACCGCCACCCTTCGTGGCCTCCTGTTTAGGGGTAGCGGGTAACTCCGCACCCTGTGTACATATATACAGGTAGGTAACTTTAAAAAATCATCTAATTGTCGTATTTACCAAGATTTAACTAAAGTGTTAATTTAAATTGTTAAGTTTTAGGTTAACAAAAGTGTTAACTTGAGCGTTAAAAAAACTTAAGTGAATACGAGTATGATGGCAAAATCCATTATGTTGCTTCAACTCAGATGGAAGGAGAGTACGCCAGACGGGCGTTTCCTTGCTTTGACGAACCACCCTTCAAAGCTACTTTTGACATTACACTCAGATATCAAGTGAAATATCCTTGGAGTGAACCAAATGATTACTTTGCACTTTCAAACAGGGTTCGAAATTTTTCATCGTTGGTTTGGTAAAAACGCCTCTGAGTTTGAAATTAAAAAAAAACGGCTCAAGTTGCATTTAAGAGGTGACAATTCAAAATGGAATTATTAGACACGGAAACCAACCGTTAAGTATAAAAATGGTGAACACGCGTCTCAAGGCTTGTTGACACGATCGAGTCCATGTCTAATAATTCCAATTAGACTATTTCGTTTACGACCGCGTTCAATTGCCCAAAAACAACGTTTGAGCGTTATAAATTATAACTTATAATAAAAAAGGTGTCGGATTTTGAACCATTACTTAAAACATGCCGCTGGTTGATGAGCCGAAATGTGACGATAAATGGTGCGAGAGTAAGTTCGAAACGACCGTTATTATGTCAACATATTTAACCGTTTTCGCCATTGTGGATTTTGGATCCGTCAAAACCGAAACAATTGTTGAAAAAACGCCAATCGACTTATATGCGCGGAAAGAACGAATTGGAGACTTAAATCAAAATATAGCAGATATTGACAGTGACGGTATCAGATTTTAAATTAACCTACCTAGTTCTTGCAACAAAGCCTTTTTCCCGAAAAGTTTTTTTTTCAAAACCAAGTGGTCCTACTGGCCATGCAAAAAAACTACAACATGTGCGCAGTTATCGGGCTCTTTCGCCATAAAAAGTTGACCGGATAACTGATCAAGGTGGCCGATAACTGCACAGTACTTAACATGTTTAGATTTCCTGTAAATTATTTTTTGAACAAAAAATAACTCCGTAACAAGTGTATTATACAAATTTCAAAAAATTAATAGCGTTAAAAAGTGGTAATCCAATTTGGCTTGCATCGCGCTGTGCCGAGAGAATAACCGATCGATTTGGGGAGGCGTTGCGAAGTTACCAGAAAATGGGCGTACCTAAAGCGGACCAAATCGCTCTACCGGATTTTAACGCCGGTGCTATGGAGAATTGGGGACTCGTCACTTACCGAGAGCAATCCCTTTTATATGATACAACCCGTGACCAATTTAGCCGAAAAAAGTACGTTTGCACAACGGTTTCCCATGAAATGGCGCACATGTGGTTTGGTGCAGTGATGTAAATCGAAACAATGATCCGTGAATTTGATTGAGTTTTAAAAAAGGTCGTTAGAACCTTAAAGAAAGTAAGAAAGTAAGAAAGTTTATTACTACTATATAATGTTAATTTTACGTCCATGGTTTAACTTAATCACATCCAGTAGATGTGCACACAATGCGAGGGTTTTTAGGAAATGGTAGTGTCGCTTTATATGGACATCTACTGTAACATAAAATCCCTTTTGTTTTTGTAATTCTATGCAGACAACTGATTTTGGCCAAATATTGCGCACAAAGTTTTACACATTTTTCATGATGGGGATTAGATTTCACTATCAAAGTAAATCACGTTCATTTTTCATCACTGGTTTGGGGATCTTATCACGTGTCCATTTTGGGATGAGCTATGGATTAATGAAGCCTTTGCCACCTATTTTACATACGTTGGTGTTGAAGACAGTCCAAATAAGGAGCTTGAATGGGACACAGCCTTAAATGTTGCCGAATGGGATCTGGGAAGGCTTTTCATTACTGGTGATGTTAAAGCAGCAATAAAAGCCGATCAAACAATCAGGCATGGTTTATTTTTCTACAGAGATTTTTTGTGCGTTATCGGGTAAATTCCAGCATAAACCTCCAAATAACTTTAAACTACTATATAAAAAATTTAAGTTGTAATACGTAAAAACTTACATAAAAACATACATAAAACTTACATAAAAACTAACATAAAAACTTACATAAAAACTTACATAAAAACTTACATAAAAACTTACATAAAAACTTACATAAAAACTTACATAATAACTTACATAAAAACTAGTACAATAGTAAATGTATACCAAGTACAGGGGGTCGCCAAATAAGAGCCTCTCAAAGGGTCGCTTTTTTCGAGAAAAATATTATTGCTCCAAATAAGGGTCGCTGATTATAACATTCACACTTATAATTTTGAATATTTTTGTATCCGTTTATAGACATAATTAATTTAAATTGTTATTAAACTCAGCTGTAATATTAAAACTGATAAAAGTCAAACAAACATTGATAAAAACATATTTTCATACAGGAGTTGAATCCGCTCATCCTAGATTCGCCATATAAGGGTCGGTTTTTCAAAACACGAAAAAGACCCTCATTTGACGACCCACCTGTATAATAGTTTTTAGCTGTCAAGAATTTGAACCATTATTTACAGATCAAATCCATTGGTCAATATTGAGAATAACGGGAATTACACAGTTTTGGGAGCGGCGGATTCGGGCGTCACTTCGATTACGTATTCCAAAGGCGGTTTTATTTTGAAGATGATTAGATGTCATCTTGGCGATGAGGCATTTTTCGGTGGTGTTAATGCATATTTAAACAAATTTGAATATTCTAACCCCCACACGGAAGACTTGTTTCGTAGTTGGGATGAGTTTATTGCCAATATGGAGCTAGGCTGCCCAAACTGAAAATTGAAGATTGCGTTTAAGTTCAATAAATGTTTAAAATATGGATTGAATGTTGGTCATTAAATATAAAGTTTTAGTTCAAACCGATTATCCGTATAATTTAAACTAAAAAATTTAAATTGTTTAAAACAGAAGCGCTAGATAGTACCAAAAAAAATTTAATTTTCAAAAGAATATTTTTTGTGTTTTAGCTTGAATAGCCTATATAAAGGTGAATCCAACATACGAATCGTCTGACCCAATCTGTGGTGGCATCGGGGAATCCATCAACGGGCCCGTTTTACCAAAGTCTTTTGAAGAAACATTTGACCCATGGGTGAGACAAATGGGGTATCCCTTTATCCGTCTGTCAAAAACAACACCGTCCGAAGTCGCGATCTCGCAGCAACGGTTTTTGACCGATCCTGACGAAGATATCACCCAGCCGCCCTCAAGTTTTGGATATCTTTGGAATATTCCGATCAGGGTTTGAAATTCTCGATCTGAAGGTTTTTTTTAGAAAACCTTTATATGTCCGTTAGACACGTTAAAACCGGTATTTTATCAATAATAATACGTTATTGATTTGATATACTGTGTATTTTACTATTTTCTTGAATTCCCCGCGCGTTTTCCCGAGCGGGTTTTGTTTTATATAATTTCCCCCTATTCCGTCTAAGTCCTGCCCAGTTATCGGGCACCCTACGCAGTTATTGTGCGGGTTTTTTGTCGCAAAACCCGCCCGATAACTGCGTACCGTATTTTATTAGTTATTTAAAATACCATTGACCTACTAAAGTTCTAGATATACTAGTAGTTTCAGCGGACATAACGACATTTTGAACCCATTTGTTCGATATCATTTCTTGTCAAAAGCGGCGAAACTGTACAATACCAAACAAAGTGGATGACGGAAGTAGATGAGAAATTTGATTTGGCTTTGGATTGCGACTTAATTGTGGCGAATTACGATTATAATTCAATGATACGAGTTTTATATGATGACGAAATGATCAATAATATTTTGCTTGCTCTAGCAGGGTTCTCAAAAACTATTGAATAACAAACTAACCGTTAGTTGTAGCCTGAAACTAGTAAGCACCGTGTTTTTTAAAGAAAACGTCTTTGTGGAATTTTCATAACGTTTTTCATGGAAGTTCCTAGAAAACATTTTTCGTGGAATTGACAATAAAACCTTTTTCAGAGAAAGTGTTTCAGATAAAACGTATTTCGGGGAAAACTTTGTTCAAAAAATGTTCAAACCCGCTTTCTTGAAAAAAATTATCAGAGAATTGTTTACGGAATTGTTTGAAACCCAGCGCTAAAGAAGCCGACATTGATACAATTTCGCCATTTTCAAGATCTAATTTTGTGTCGGATTATTTTGCATTTGCCGAAAATGAGCCATTAACTGCAGTCAACATTGGCATGACGTTAACAAATACAAAATTCATGTCCCTTGAAACCGAATATGTCGTTTGGGCGATGTTTAATCAGGGTATGGACTATATTTGGTCAATCTTGAAGTTCAACGATAGCCGAACAATTATTGCAGAATATATGCAATTTTTGGTTCAAAACTATTACGAAGCACACGGGTGGGAACAAGATTTGGATACAATCAGGTAACAAAAGATTTGAAAATTGTAACTTAAAATTTAGAAAGCTAGGGCTTAAAATTCAAAGATGCTTTGAGGTAATCCAAAAATAAGGGCTATTTTTCTCATACCTAGAATTGTTTGAGTTGAAAATTTTCTTTTACATATTTGAAAAACAAAAATTAATCCTTGTTAGAAAATTCCGTGTAAAAAAACTGTTGACCCATTGAAAAGTACCCGAAACATTTTCAGCGATATGGAGCGCGAAGCAATGTGGTCAGCGCTTGGTACAGCGTGCCAATACGGCGTTGGCGAATGTTTAACAAAAGCGACCGAAGAATACAAAAAGTACCCAGAAACCGAACCAGATCGTGATCAAAAACGAACCGCATATTGTTATGGGATTCAGGAAGGCACCGAGGATGATTGGGACCGGTTATGGGCCAACTACAAGGACGAAATAAATGCCAATGAGTTGTCGACAATGCGATATGCACTGTCATGCTCGACTGATGAAGAAACTCTGAAAAATTACTTAGAAATGGCAATTACCGATGATATCCGAGTACAGGAAGGCTTCCGAACTAAATGCACGACTCATCTGTAACCATTTTTGCTAGATTTCTATACCTATAATTTATTATGACACATATAACACAGTACTTGATTCCATAAGGGATTTTACAACACACATTTTATGTGTATAAGTACTTTTTAATAGCCCTTTTTGAATACCAAAAAACCGAAGGAAATCAATATGAACGGGCAAGTTATAAAATCGGTTAAAACAATTTTTATCGGTAAAAACTGGGTGCAAAGACTATTTATGTGAACAACGCAATTTGTTGTTCGTTAACGACAGCCTGCGTACAGGACAAACACTATGTGTTTAACTACGTCTCGACAACATTATATGGGCGTGATGTCTCATGGAAATTTATCCAGGATAACTGGGATTGGTTTTATGATATGTAAGTTAAAAATTACACAAACATTTATATAGTCACCCACTGTAAGGTGTTGATTACCTACTTGAATTATATTTTTTGAAAGATATTTTTTGAAAGATATTTTTTGAAAGATCTTTTTTGGAAGATATTTTCTGAAAAATATGATGAACGATATGACTCAGTATGTATGACTTTAGCAACATGGTTGACTTTAGCAACTTGGTATATAACCATTTTCGTATTCTA
>SCLG01000014.1:1191240-1204566 GCA_004367875.1 Oikopleura albicans | reverse complement strand
CAATGGTAGAAAAGGGTTACCATTATTCAATATTGCGTAATAAAATATACAAATAGGTGCATTTTTGGCTCTTGATCAAGTTTTTTGAGTTTTTGTGTATATTGAGTTTTATGTATGATTTGTTGTTCGAGAGGAAAATGCACGTAAAGGAAATGAAAATGCCCCAAAATCACAACGTCAGAAAAAATAAAATGATGACTACTTAGTAAATTATGACGTTATGCATACATAAACTTCAAAGCTTTTATGATTGGGAAATATGTTATTGTATGTACTTAACATGTGATACTGAACTTTCGTTCAATATAAATTTAGAGCATGGTTATTAGAAAGGTAACACAAAAATACTTATTATTTTACGAAACCACAGAGTGACGAATTCTCATTGTATTTAAATTTTGTCGAGGTAAGGTAAGAAAAATTTAAATCAAAAAGATAAAACAAAAATAAATTGCATTTTTTTATTATTTTTACTGTAAAAAATTTACTATTGGGTGATCAAGTTGTAAAGTGAAATTTATTTTAAATAGCTTATTATTTACGGTAGAGATTTGTGTAAATCGTTGCTGGACCATAAAGGAAATTTTTGACCGAGTCAATTTTATTGTCTTTGTCGGATTATATTTATTTCACGGGCCGAAATTTCAAATTAGGGACTAAATGTTGTTTGAGAAAAAAAAATGGCCAAAAAAAGGTTTATCAAAAAACAACACTTGATCGAAAATCCACGAAGCCCCAGATGTGGGTGCCCAGAATTAGAATTTCTATAATTCAGACTAAATATTCCTCTGCAGAATTAATAGACATGGCATCGTCGACTCTGTAGCGCCATCAGTGGCAACTTGCTCCAATCGTGTATTTTCGTGCAAATGAAACAATTTTGATCAGTTTTTTATCCCATTATTTCAGGATTTCTAGAAATTTATTCTAATTTTGTAAACACTAATAAATTTTTTGATCGTGCAACTTAGTTTATACAAAATTTTGATCCAAAGGGTATTTTGAAAGATTAAAAAATAAAAATCTTATCATTTCACAATAGTAGCAATTGTTTATCCATCCAATAAATACAAAGTTGTTTGCACAATGGGCGTGATGAGTTTGATATTCGACTGAGAATAATGTCAGCTGGGTTCGTTTAACAAACTTTGTTAACTTTCAGTTTAATAAATGTCAATTTTAGAAACACGAGCTAACCGGTTAACTACGATATAACCGCGGTTATAAAGCATGTCACAGAACCTAAAAAGTTGCCTGGCCGGCGGTGCGGGTGGAATGGGCGCAGTTATCGTCGGACATCCATTAGATACAATGAAAGTAAAAATTCAATGTCATCCAAAATCGGTACGTAATGTTACACTTGATAAACTCATATCTTGACACTTTTACATGAGTAATAGAACCTCAAATATAAGGATTTGTATCTCGCTAAAGAGAATAAGAGGCCTCTTGTGCATAATGATAATTTATCATGATTCATTGAGCGAAAACCTGTCAAGATATGATATTTTTTGTTAACATATACAGTGTAAGATGTACAGTGTATAGTATACTGTCAATATATTAAACAACTGTGTTTATTTATTATAGGCATAATAGTAATGTTTACGTCGAGCTTAGATTCTAAGTCTTAGAACTACGAGAAATAATGTGTAATAAATATTAAAGCCCCCCCTCAAATACGAAAAAAATATATGAAAACGTGCCTCTTATTTGGGTGGTTGTTTTTTATTTGGGTTACCAATCTATTTTAAATCATATTGTCAATGATTCCATATCTTGACAAAAATTTCATCATGACTCACGTGAAAGTGTCAAGAAATCGGCCATACAACTTTAGTGCAGCTGAGTCGTTTTAAATTATTTACTACATGTTTACTAGATGACAATGGGTATATGCTTTAAAGAAATTATCAAAGAATCAGGTCCAAGGGGATTTTTCAGGGGTATGTCTACGCCTTTAATTCTGGCGACACCGGTCTCTGCATTGGCATTCATGGGAAACACATGGGCTCATTCAAATATAATGCAAAACTCAGGAATGTGATGACTTGACATAAAAAATTAGAATTTGTTAAAACGTGAGTTTTGCTTCATTAACAGTACCTTTACACTAAAGTAAATACTATTCAAATAGGCATAATACTCGTAACCAGTTTTAGGGCTTCCGAGTTGGTGAGGCCGCATCTAATAATTACAATAAGTTGGTGAGTTTAACTATATGCTAAATTAAAAAATTGTTTTTGACGTGAAGTGACAAGATAAGGGGTGACAACATAACAGCGCACGGGGTATAGACAAGGAGCAAATATGACGGATAACCGTGTAATGCTATATTTTATTAACTCCTTAGTGACCGATATATCAAGTATATTCATAATTTTTAGATGGATTATACAATATGATGATAGTTAAGCATCAAAAAACAGACAGCTTGACAAAAACTGCTGTATGTGGATTTATAGCCGGCTCTATCTCAACCTTATTAGCATGTCCTGGCGAGCAAATAAAATGTATTCTTCAAAATGATCCAAAATTTAAAAATCCGGTGATGGCGGGTGGCTACATTCGGCATAATGTTGGTTTAACCGGATTTTATAAAGGAATGTTGTTTACAAATTTGCGTGACGCGCCAGCCTATGCAGCCTTCTTTTTAGTCTATAGGTTAGTCAAGCCTAAGTTTGATACAATTTTACCAGAATCCGGATCGTCGTTAATATCAGGACAGGATTCGATCATTTTTCTCATTATTTCGTGGTTTTAACCTAAAGTTGGGTTCGATTGAAAAGTATGACTATTTTTGACCAAGCCCTACTCAATTATCTTAACAATCGCGCACGCACTACCCAGTTATCTTAACAATTTTCCGTTATAGATATCTAAGGCGCTTTAAATCAATGGTTATTTATAAACTTAACTACCTATTGAAAAGTAATCTATTTTTTTCTGCGATTTTACAGAGGGCAGTACAGTGCAGTGTACTGAATTGACGTTTTTATTTTTTTAATTTTAAAATTAAATTTTTTTTTTTAAGTTTACAAAACTGTGTGATGCGTTGAAATGATTTTTTTATATAATATCAAACCTTAAAAAACTGATTTCACCTTACTATGTGTGGTAACTAGTTTGTCACGTCAAATATAAGGCGACTCCCTCCACTAGAAGGCGTCAAGTATAAATTATACTATTATAAGTTATAATTTATAACCATTATTTTACATGTAATGTTAATCGATTTGAAAGATGACAAGCTCTGCTCACTTCGCGCCCTTTAATGGACTCTAATGGCGCCGTATTTTTTACCTAACATTATAAATTATAATTTATAATTTTTAATTTATAACAATTCGCTTTAATTTAACGGCGCATATTCTGTTTATTGAGTCTTGATCAGGAGGAGTAGCTGGAGCAGCTTTGTGGACGGTTGCGATGCCGGCTGATGTGATGAAATCGCGACTTCAAACCGACACTGAAGGAAAATACAAATCACTTAAGGACGTGGCAACCAAAGTTTACGCCGATGGTGGACCCAAAGCGTTTTATAAAGGATATATGCCAACCGTTATACGCTCATTTCCTGCAAATGGCGTCTGTTTTATGTTATACGAGTTAACTATGAAATACTTGAATAAAATATGAAGAAAAAAAAATGGAAAATAGCCAAAATACATATTTGTTGTGTATTTTTAACAGACAGTCTGAAAACGTCAGCAGGAGACATCACAGGGCGTATTTAGATTCACTGTAGATATGACGAAAACGCAGGTCCAAAACAAGACANNNNGACTGACAGAAGGCTACTTTTCGTGCTACAGTTTGCAATTTGAAGTCAGTACTTTGAGTTTTTATTAGTTTACTTTCTACCAACTGCGGTTTTTCACGTTCAACCGGTTTAAAATTTGGTTGTTGAAATTTTCCATCGCTGCGTCTGTTAACGTCCTGATTTTGAGTTTTGTTATGAACGAGCGATGTTTCGGTATATGCCGTCATTTTGTGTGAGATTATCTCTTGGTCACAACAATACCAAAAATCTTCTCGGTATCATTTATTCTTCTAAAAGTAGCATTGTTGTTCATCTAACTATTGATTGCTAATTATTAATTTGACTACAAAATGGACAACTGGCATTGGTCCGCATATGCAAAATAAAAAATAACTCCAAATTTACTCGGTTTTCCTTATTATTTTCTAGAATTAGACGTGAAATTTCTTTCATGCGTCGCTTTCAAATGATCAGTTGCATTTTCGTACAACTATCGCGCGGTCATGTCGCTGCCACTTTTACCCGGAAATACGTTTTCGAAGACCCTCGGTCAGGAAAAATTCAACAAGGTAAGTGAATCGAATTTTGGATTACATTTTGTGCAAAATTTTCTGAGCCATAAAAAAATTTACCAAGTGATCCAATAAAAATCCATAACAGCTTTTGATTTACAGGACTCCAAATATTTGACCCCGAAGGGCCAATTTTGACAATTGTGTGACGCTCTATTTTAGTCGCATCATTTTGATATGCGTCTTGATGAATCGATGTGGGTTGGTGAAACGAAGCCAGGCGTAGGCGGGGAACCATTACCTGGCCAAAAGGTCAAGAGTCGCTCGGTTTTGCCCCCCAATGAAAATTGCCCATTGACGCCCGCCTGGGTTGCCTACGACCGACAGGTGCTTTCATTTGACGGTTATGTTCAAGAAGCTGTCCATGAAAAGGCAGACGAATCCTACCGGATCCGAAAAGTTAAAATTTACTTTTACCTTGAAGACGACTCAGTCCAGGTCAATGANAAAAACGAAATTGATCCAACAAGCCGTGCAGACTGTGAAGCAAAAATGCTAAACCGGAAGTGCCAAGTTCAGGCTCGAATTCATGGTCACTGTCAATAGTTATGGTGCGTGAAAAGATGGGAAATGATTCCCAAAAGTGGGGAAAATGTGTACATGGCATTTTCAAATTGATGGAATGTATGCCTTGTCCACAATAACGTGTTCTTTTTCATGCATGTTTGTAAACAAATCGAGCAGACCACCCTTAAGGACCTGTCAGTCATGTTGTTTAGTTTGTACACAACATGACTGACCGGTCCTTAAAGTCCTTCCAAATTCATTTGGAATAATAATCTAGAAAATTTCGACGTTTAAAAATTAAAAAAAAACACGATTATGAAAAAAAATGCTTGTACTATTAGTCCAAGTAAAATTTTTTGTCATGTCATATTTGTAAACAAAGGGTTACGCACCTCCTTAAAATAGACAATTTATGTGCCGAGTTCATCAAAAAAAATATACTTTAAAAATATACTTTAAATTAACCGTCATCTTAATTTAAATTAGAAATAATTTTCTGAAACTTCGGTACTAGTAGAAAACGACAGATTTACTTCTATATTAATCCATCCAAATTTTGATCATTGTTATCCAATTGTGAAAAATTTAATATCCAGAATCTTGATTCCAGACATAGACAAAAATAAAATATTAGAAAAAAAAATACTAAATATCCTAATATGAGTAAGAAAGAAAACTAGGAGACAAACCAATCAGAGAGACAAGCAAATCACGTGAAATCCTTCTTAGAGTGTGAAAACAAAAAATATTTTGAAGTAATAATAGACACTATTATAATTTATTTTTATTATGTTCGTTTATATTTGATTTTTCAGTTCTTTATTCTTCTTTTGGAACGAATTAATTTTATTTCATATCTTTACATCTTTTCATGTTTTGCAAGCATATTTAATTAATAGATAAATATTATTTATAGTTTCAAAAATTATTTTTTTTTCTAAAAATAACAAATTTAGGCAATGTTATCCGGCGTCATCGAATTCCATTACCATCACCTAATGAGCATAAGTTTTATACGGTTGAGTCATTCAATGTTGGCAATGCGATCAAGATGTACGGACGTGTTTTCAAATTGACCGATTGTGACGATTTCACCCGAAGCTTTTTGACCAAAATGAATGTAAAGATTGGCGCATCCTCTCGAATTCCAAATGATCCGCATGCTGTCGAACGACAAAAAATGTTGGACTCCATGCAACCATTACGGTTAGTCTACAAATGTGTCCAACTTATTATGATATTGCCCTTACTCCCATTACAGACGCCTTTTTATAGGAAATGACTCGTTACTTTGTAAACCAAAAGCGTTTTGTTGAATTGTTGTCTTGCAATTTTTCTAACATAAAAAGCGTCCGTCAAGGGTTAGCGTCCCTCAGGTTAAAAAAAAATCGAAAAATTAACCATTACATTTTAAGACCATATGAACGAATTGATACCTTGAAACAATTTTTGGAACATGATCGACATGTACTAGAATTCGGATGCTACTGGGATGATACTGAAAATATGTTTGGTTCGATTCGCGATTTGAAGTTGCAGTACTTCCTGGGCGACGACACTATCGAAATTCGAGAGGTGATTCGGCCAAATGACGGCCGGGACAACGTTGGCGTTTTTCTTCGCCGAGGCCGACTGCCACGAAATGCGCCAATTGACCAAGTTCAACCGGGTGTCGAAACTGACCGTACCGTTCTCAACGTTTGCAACTCGCGCTACATTTTGGATTCCCTCAAAACGGGCGCCGTTCATAGAGTAAGTGAAAATGATACTATCAAATTTCCTCGAAAGAAAATAGAAAACGAGTGAGCGAGCGTATTATTAGTTGTTTTTTGTGTGCACCGCATTTTAACGGCCGTTATGGAATTAGGGCCCCTCATGTTGTTAACTTCGGACAAATTGAAATGCAAACTGTTATCCCAAATGGTGTTATCTCAAATGGCTAGATGTAATTTAAAATTAAATACAGTCGTGGAAGCGAGAACGTAACAAACGAGAACGTAACAAAATAGCGAGAACGTAACACTTTTTGGGAAACAGTCGTCATGTAACTAAAATTTAAAACGACAGTTTTTCTCCCATTGCGAGTCATTTTTCGCGTACCAGTGATATTCTATCAATTTTTATACAGTCAGGTCCCTTTAGATGTGCACCCNTAAAAAAAAAATTTGTTTAGGCACTTTTAGCGTGGCCAAAAGAATGGCCCATTTGGAGGCCTTAAATCAAATTTATCACGTGACTCGTTGAACTTGGCCTCGATTTTCCAAAAATATTAAAAGCTAACTTTTCGAGACGAACATTTTGGCCAAAACACTTTTTTTCGAAAAAATTTGATGGTCATGGCTTATTTCCACGACTGTAATCTGATAAATTATTTCTAGTTCAAAGTGAATTTTTTTGTAATTTCAAATACATAGATTTTTTTATAATTTTTTGCCTCTTCTTTCTACTTAAAATAAGAGTTAATTTAAGCAATCGCCTTTTTAAATTATGCGTTTTTTGTTGCCAAACTATTAAAAATTGACTTGAACATTTTAGGAATACATTACGGATGCGGATTTGCGCGTTGGAAATGTGATCAGCGTCTGGGGCCGCCCCCTGAAGCTGGTATCACAAGATGAGTTCACCAAAAACTACTATGCTTCGAAATACGGTGTCGGAAAATTCGAGGTTTTGGAAAACAAGGCCATCCCGAAACCAAAAGCTGTTGTACCCAAGCAAGTCCCACCATACAATGGTTTTGGGACTGAGGAAGATACGCTCTGCTCTTGCGCCGGACTCATACCGAAACCACCCCAGCGCGATTTTGTCAAGTTTATGGGATTGGATAGGTAAGATACTATTTTAAAATTTCCGGATTTTTGACCGAAATTACTCTCTCGATAAATATTATACTCGAATTCCGAAAAAACTTACAAAACCCAACATTGTAAAGATAACCTATTTTTTTGTAAACCATTTTTTACCATTATTTTATACTTTTGATCCTTGTTTCACAGCTTTTTTACATCCATTTTTAAGTTCAATCAGAGTGTGTTGGTAATCGTTTAAATTTAGGGACGGTCTTAACTCCCATGTGCTTCGTTTTGTGGCGATCATGGACACGGAGTACTCGGTTGACAAAGCCCGCCGATTCATTTTGTCATTTTACCTGTCCGACAATACAATCACCGTCTTCGAACCGCCGCAGCGTAACTCGGGTGTTTTGGGCGGAAAGTACCTCGAGCGTGGACGGGTTAAACTCCCGGGCCAGGAGATATTTAAGTGTGAGCTGACAAAGTACTACACGAGCAAGGACTTTTATGTGGGCGCTAAATTGGTTTTCAACGATATTCCATTTATTATTGTTGGTGCTGATGACTACGGTAAGAAAACCAAAAATTTCAAAAATAGCCCTCAAACAAATTAATTAAATAATTATAAGGAGTCTTTCACATTAGTAGTACTAATTTAGTACCGTTCGTCGTGTTGCAATTTTTGACTATTTGTTTTGTTTGTTTTCAATTTCTAGAAAGTCAAATTTTGCGCCATGGACCATGGTGAGTCTACGAGGCCGTGTCGTATAATTCCAAGAATTTGTTATTATTACAGTCTTAATTTTTTTAAACCCATCATGGTAGCCATAATTTGTAGATTTCGACACTCATTTGAATAATTAGGAACGGCCTCGGTGGCGCCAAAAGTGGGCCATTGAGGTGGCGAGGTTTGCCCGTTCAAACAATATTCAAGTACGTAAAATTTGTATTTAGCGATTTCATACATGGAGAGCCATGCAGACGAATATGAGTTAAGTAATATCCATAAAATCGAACGTAAGATCGCGGCCGCTGTCGAGATCTCGGACAAAGAGGCGCTGCGTAAAAAGCTGGCCGAAGCCGACAAGGGCGACGGGTCGGTTTCTTATGAGGTCATGAGTGACCTCCTAATCGACCTCGGCCTCAACTATCACGAGGTTTTGTGCGTCGCCCGAAATTATGCCAAGCCGAGCACGACAAGCGACGACATTGAAAAGACCCGATCTCTAGTTCAGGAGAAACTTCGGAAAAAGACCTTTGAAGATTTTGGACGTCTCTTAGAGGCGTTCGAATACGAAGACATGGACAAGTCTGGCAAGCTCGCATTAAATAAGGTCAACACCGTTTGTAAAGCCAGGGTTCACAATGAACTTTAATGCATTAAAAATACACTAGGTACGCCGCGGCCGTCAGTTTTGGCGCGCCGTTAATTTTCAAAAGCATGAATCATTAAGAATCCTGAAAAAGCGTTTAAAATTCCAATTTCGGCCGACCGACTCAAACTACTCCTGGACATTTGCACACAAGATGGTGTAACAGACTACAGTAAATTTGTTGATATGATCAACTGGCGGGAGAATCCGACTGCGCCGTGCCGCTCTGAAGACTTGGCTCCAAGACTTCCGATTCCGCGGGATGTGCCACTGGAGGGCAATATTTTGTACAAAAATGTATTTAAAAATTTGTAAATTGTACTACACCTTCCATATAATTCTATAAACATTTATTTAAACATTAAATAAGAGTTGTGTTAATAATCTATGGCAAATAATCATCGTACTTTGACAGATATTTTTGCCAGAAATGTGAATACATGGGATCTCGTTAATCTCATAGACACTTATATGATATGATTTTGCCCTTCAAACGACGAATTTGTAAGTATCAAGAATCAGGGTTAATTCAACAGCGCGGTATTGTTTGACATATTTTTTTCGTTGGTGAAAAATGTGATATTAGTCCCGTTACGGCGACTCTCGGTCAGAAGAAAAAACATTGAAAATTTAGAAAACCGAAAAATAAAATTCCGTCAAAAACGCCGTATCGAAGCACAAGGTTTTTTTTATTCATACAAGAATATGTAAGAATATGTCGTTTGTGAGGTAAAATGTGATCTGCGTGTCCCGAAGTCTACCGTCTTGTTGACTGGCCCTCTGATTATCAAAGTTTGAACCAAAATCTTATTCCTAATGAAATTTTATTGCTTAATTCTCTTTTACATGAATATGAAAAGAAATGAATAATGTCAGTATATTTAGTCAAATCTCAACGTCATGAAATGTAGAAATTTACTTATTTTTGGACATTAATTTACGGTAAATTATCTACCTTAGAACGGAATTATTTGTTTCAAATTTTGAAATTCAAAACTGTTAGAAACTATATTTCGATTTTGTTCTAACTTATGAATTTTCTACGGCAATAATTTATGGTACTCAAGGTCAGATCTTGGGATTCAATAGCTTTTACATAAGATGCAGGAAAACCGAGTTGAATTTGTATAATATATTTTATGAAATTTTCTAAAAAAAGGAGTGCTGACGGCCCGTCAATCGTGAATGTTAATAGTCTAATTTAAGTCTTCAAATTACAAACTGTATGAAAGAGTTTTTCCCATTTGATAAAAGTTACATATAGGTACATGGTTCAATGCAAATATTGCCAAATATAAATTATATAGTACTAAATTTTGTCCGGTAAAGAGACGCTAATTTTCGAACCCGTTATGAGTTTTTACTAATGACTATTTTAACGAGCTTCTTCGTTAAGCAGGCTGAGAAGATTACTGTATGGATTTCCCTCGCTTTCCAAATGTGTTTGAAATTTTCCATTATGACGCTTGTCATACTCGCCAAGGTCAATGTTGTCCATATCATTGATATATCCTTTTAGGCCTAGGTAGTTATCGTGATCAACATGAGGATGTCCAGCTCGGCGAGATCGAATTCCTAGTTTTAAAATACAGTCCTTGATTCCATAAGGGGCGCTTCCATTACGGCCGTTTATCCCATAACGGCCGCTTTTTTCCTCCAAAAAGTGATTATCCCATAACGGCCGTTTTTATTAATGTATTGAAAAATAAAGCATTTCAATGCAAGTGCCAGAAATTAACCATTATCATACAAGACTGGCACATAAATCATTACGAAAAAGTCGTAAAATAAGCATTTTAAAACAAAATAGGCCATTTTATTTCAATTTTTCCCAAATTAACCCCATGAGGGACCTAATTCCATAACGGCCGTTTACCCCATAACGGCCGCTTTTTTCGAGAACCGAAAACGGCCGTTATGGAATCAAGGACTGTAGAATGTATAATTCTTCAAACATTTTTGCACGATAAACCGAATCTGATATACAGTGATAGCGTGGTTAAATCATCAGGTGATTGATTAACAAACATTGTTTGACTGTACATTGTCTGACGTACAGTCCCTACTTCAAAAGCGTCACGAAATGAGACCATGAGTCCATGACCTAAACGCCTTACAATTGTTGAGCCACAAATTGTAACGGTTTTGGAGCAAGGCTTAATTACACAAACATATTATATGTTTGTTACAAGTGTCATATCATATGACTCATATGGATGTGCAAAAATTGACACATATTTAAAAGTGCAGATCCGATATACAGGGGGGGTTGGTTATAAGGTCAAGGTCAAAAAAAACTGACTTGACCTAAAATGCATTTTTGAAAACTGACTTGACCTTATAACCAACCCCATTTATTTTTTAACATTTTTACTGAATTTTTTCCCAAAAAATATGAAGACCTCCCCCCCCCCGCTCGCTAGGAAAAAATGGCGAGCGGGGGGAAGAGGTCTTCACCCAAAAAAAAGTGAAAAAAGACATGATTTACCTTGAAAAAAAACTGACTTGACCTTAGTGCAAAAAAACTGACTTGACCTTATAACGGCACAAATGGCTGACCTTATAACCAACCCCCCTGTAGTTACAAGGGGGTATAATACAATTTGTTATCAGGTCTGACACTTTTAACGTTATAAACGACGTCAAGTCAGTTTTTTCAACGTTAATCCTGAATTTTTTTGTGAAGTCCTCCCCGCTGGCACATTTTTTCCCTAGAAATCATGTCTTTTTTCTATAAAATCATGTCTTATTGACATTTTTTGCCAACAGTCTAATTGTTTTCAAATGGTTATAAGATCAAGTCAGTTTTTTGAGTTTTACCTTATAACCAGACCCCTTGTATTGCGTGCAAATTCTCACCTGCCGCGTTGACAATCAAAATACAACTATAAATCATTTTAAGCATTATTTTTTAGAATATTAATAAAACTTTTATGTCTAGGTATACAACGAATAAGCCCATTTTTATACCAGCAACTGAAAATCCCCGCTCAAAAAGGCCAAATGGTTTATGCTACGAATTAATATGTAATTGCTACGTAATTCCACCAAATATTCCATTTGAATGTTTTTAATGTACATTTTAATTGATATTGAATCGTTTAGTGGAGGATTTACTAGATTCTTGCTAATCTAGTAGAAAAGTATGGCAAAATTTTTGTGTTCCAAAATTTGAGATATTCCGATAATGTATTTGTTAAATTACTGAATTAGAAAATATGTTTTTGTTTGTCGTATTGTAACTCCAACCTCCCAAAGTTTGGATGAAGCACAAGTTTTATCTTTTGTATTATTTACCTTTATGGCCACATACCAAAAAAACTTAACATCATTGACCAGCCTCTTTAAACCCCTTCTCTTACCGGACAGCGCTCTTTCGGAGAAAAGAGTTTTCGAGAAATTTCACGCTTTTTTATTGGAAACTTTTATCGAAAAAAGTTTAAAAATTCCCCGAAAAATGTTGCTTTCCGATATCAGTTTGACTCAATGGACTGACTTCATGTTATAAAATCAAAATATCAAAGCATTTATGGGAGGGCGATTTTTGCCTCAAAAAGACATGATTTTGTCCAAAGTTTGGACTCCAAACAACCATAAAACTTTAGTGCAGAAAAATGATAAGAGCCTATAAGTTGAAACCTATAAGATAAAATGGCTACACTCAAAGCAATTGAATAAACAAGTATATTATAAGGGTGCTTATAAGGTCTGGGATTGTGTTCGTTATAACTTATAGGCTATAAGTTATAGGTTATAAGTTATAACGAACACAAGCCTAGACCTTATAAGAACCCTTCTAATATTATTGTTTATTCAATAGCTTAGAGTGTACCTATTTTTAGATATTAAAAAATGTCCACAGGTTGTTGTTATTCATGCGATATTCTGGTATTGCTCAAGTTCAATTAAATCCCATCTACGCTCAAACCAAATAATTTAAAACATATACGAAGATCCATATGCTATAGACTATAGACGAAAAGCCGCGCCGATGATTTATGCATGAGACAAAAAGAGAACGATAAAAATTTGTTTCATGTCATCCGTTTTCACAGAATTTGTCCGAAAACTCAATAGACTCTAGTCCAAAAGTGACAACACCTCAAAGCTGCCAATATAATCGAAGTGGTAGCCCCTAACAGTTTTAGGCTAAAACTTCCTAAAATGTATTATATTACCTATAAGTTATAGCCTATAACTTAAAATATAAACTAATAAAATAGTTGCAATGGGTTTATCGCGTTTCTGGCAAATTTTCTCGCGCGACATAGGTAGGTTTTCGAGACCAATGAGCGGCCACGATTTCAATCGGCGTCTAA
>SCLG01000014.1:1162112-1191079 GCA_004367875.1 Oikopleura albicans | reverse complement strand
AAAAAAAACTGACTTGACCTTATAACGGTTCAAATGGTCGACCTTATAACCAACGCCCTCTGTAATCATAATTGATAAAATTAGATAGTTCTTATTTTTGAGATTTTACGGTATGGCTCAAGTTCAATTAAATCCCATTTTCTTCAACCCCAATAATTTAATTTACATACCACGGTCCATCGCCATGTTTTATGCATGATAAAAAGGGAGAAAGATAGAAATTTGTTATTCGCACTAATGATGCACTATCGCACCGGGATATAATCGATAAAGGCCTCTTTTGCCTTCTGTCTCTATGCATAATTTAGATGCAAATTCAAAATTAGATTTTTTTTTTCGTTCTTTCTTGCATCAAGAAAGAAACCTCCATTTGAATAAAAGTAAATAAATAATGAAAAGCTAGTTACGTTTTTGTCCAAAAAAAAAAATGCAAACAATGAGGATTGAATTCAACGAGAAAGAAATTAATGGTAAAAAATAACCGTCTTAAATTAGGTGATTGTTGGATTACAAAAAATTAAACGCATTTTTACCCGTTATCTTTCAATGTACAGTTCCATAAGTCTTTATAGGCATGTATTATAAATGGCGAAAATAGTCAATATAAAAAAAAATATACTCAAAAAGTATAACGGGCCTTGAAAAAATTTCCATGGAAGAACCGGCATTTTCCTAGTAAGTCATTAAATTTTTTCATAAAGATTCGTCCGTGTGTGTATATTTAACTCATGTAGTCCCAATTTTCACACTTAGTGACGATCCCGACAGTGGGTATTGTCGCTACAGGGTTATAGAAAGGTTTTGTATTTTTTTCTACATAAAATTATGCATTATTAGACAAACTCGAAACTTGTAAACATAAACTAATCAGTTACCTCCTCAGGCTGATCGCTAAAACCGTGCAAAACCGAATTTGAGTTTCCAGTTATAGTGTTTGTTCTATTGATCTAAAGGATGAAATAATGAGACTACAAGAGTTAAAACAAAGATAAAAGATCTGATTACCGAAAATTTAAAATGTGCCCATCGTTTGTGTCAGCAATTTATACAACGTACGTGTAGAAAGGCCAACCTAAGCCTCTTACGAACACTTTTGGTAAAAATATATTTTACTTCCATTATGATTTCTTCAATCCCGTCAAATTACATATGTATATTCATACATAATAAAACCAATAAGTTAAGAGACCTGACAACTAGCCCGTCAGAATCGAGAAAATATGAATATGTACAAAAATACCTTTTGCGTCAAAAGTTTTGACTAATCAAACAGTGGCTCGAGATATTAATTTTGAAAAAAAAAACGATTTATTAAGAATTGATCGAATTTGCATCGACACGAAATGGATTTATTTTTTGCCAGCCATTTGTCTGCAAGTCAAACCGAGCTGAAGAAATCATCCAAATTACCTTTCTACACTCCAGGTAAATGCCACAAATCATGAGAAAATCACCGCAGCATACGTTGTGTGAAATCACAAAAATTAATCGCCCTAGAAGAAAAAGCTTGGTGTCCAAGAAAATGACCTTTGAGTTGCACCATACTTGAATTACTGTATTAAAACTGCTACGTACTGGATTTTAAGAAAAATCGCAAAAACATATTTTTGTATTATTAAACTGACTAATAGTCAGTTTTTGAATGAATTAAGCCGCCTTCCATCAATTTCAATCAATAAAAATATACAACCTACGACTTTTATTTGGTGTCCACTGTCTCAAAATGACTGTAAATGGCATTCCGTGCCATTCATATGTGAATATGAATGACTCGTAAAAAAGTATTCAGCCACGCTATAGTTCGTGGCATGGAATTCAGTTACAGACCGTCTGTAACTGCTTAAGCACTAAAGTCTTTGTGAAATCAATTCCATGATAGAGCGGTCCGAAAAGCGGGTTTGAAAGTGCAGGTCACAATTCCAGAGCAGCCCCGAGGAACGGGGTTGACAATGCTTTGGCCATCATAGTCCCAATATTCTTATAAAGTGTAACTTAAAATGCTAAATTAAAGCAAGATCCTATATGCCATTTTCACCTAACAATCCTTTTACCATATAATTAAGCAACATTACACGCCTTGCGCTAATTCCGGTCGTTTTTGGTTGTCGAACCGAAAAAGGCGCATAGGCCGGAATACTTGGCGTCTATTGTATTGAATAAATTTGTGAACAAAAAAAATGGCATACATGCACAGAGCGCTCTAGATGACATTACAGAATTATTTAATGGTAGAATTCGTGCTCCATTTCGTCCTTGTTCTTGAGCTGATTTTTGTACGCTTTTTCAAAGTCCTTGGCGAGGACCACGTATCGATTCTCGCGAACCGCAATCATACCAGCCTCTTGACAAATGGAGTGAATATCGGCACCGGAGATCTTGTCGGGTCGGGCGACAAAGTCTTCCAAATCAACATCCTCGGACAAATTCATCTTACCCGTGATGGTCGAAAAGACGAGACGCTTTAAAATTAAAAATTTAGTTTATATCATTCTGAAATTTAGATCAAGCAGGGCCGATGTGTCATCCTTTTCGTGAGATGATATTAATATATTATGCATCCTATATATATATGATATATAGGATGCATTCAGGGAAATTTAAATCTTGCAATATACCTGAGAAAGATGAAACTTCATTTGGGGTTAATCATGACGCAAGAAGTGCAAAAAACGACAGAAAATTTCTATCATGATTCGTGACACAGGTTGGTGCTACAGGGCAATTTGTGTTTTACGAGCACTGCATATTATATAAGTCATGACTAGTAATATCCCCGAAGGACATTTTTTTCCAAAAAGTTCGCACAAAAATGTTATAACATATGAAATATGTTATTTTGGCATCATATGAAATAATGATATTTTGGCCACATGAATCAATTGATATGATAGTTAATGGTTTCCGATAAGTTTAAAAAATATATTTTTTGGCGTTCATACATTAGTTAACCGTAACGGTAATAATGAAACAAAATTTTGTAATATCGGATTAGATAGTATATCCAAGTTGTAAAAGTTAACTTCAGTTCAGGAGTGAATTGAAAAACGGCGTTACCTTTTGGCGACGATCAGGAAGGGGGAACTCAATTTTTCTGTCCAAACGTCCGGGTCGCAAGAGGGCAGGATCCAGCGTGTCTTGACGATTAGTCGCCATAATGACCTTGACGTTGACCGTTTGGTCAAAACCATCCATTTGGTTGAGCAATTCGAGCAAAATACGTTGAACTTCCCGATCGGCACCAGTTTGAGCATCAAATCGCTTTGTCGCAATAGCGTCAATTTCGTCGATGAAAATAATGGCAGGAGAGTTTTCTAGTTTTCGAAAAATGGTTTAGCTTTGCGTTACTTTATTTAATAAAATGTTTTTGAGAAAATTTCGGGGAAAATCCTTAAAAAATAAAATTATGTTAACAAAAATTTGTCTTTCAAATATTCCTGAGGGAAATCATCGTTTAAAAATGCGAAATTTAAAATTGAAAAATAAATAAAGTATTAAAATGAACTAACCTTTGGCAAGGCGGAAAACGTCCCGGACCATGCGAGGTCCTTCGCCCAAATATTTTTGGACGAATTCTGATCCAACAACGCGAATAAAAGAGGCAGTCGTATGATGCGCAACAGCTTTTGCCAACATTGTTTTACCACATCCGGGCGGACCGTACATGAGAACACCACGTGGGGGGTCTATACCAATTTGCTTGTAAAGCTCGAAATGCGTTAAGGGAAGCTCGACGGCTTCGCGAACTTCTTGTTTCTGAGTGTCAAGACCACCAATATCGCTGTAACTTACGTCGGGCTAGAGTAAATAAATGAATATATTAGAATAACTACACTGTATACAAAATAATACACCTTTACTTGAGTTTAATTTAATTAACACTTGATTTAAAAAAATCTGTCCTTCCCTACTCTAAGCCAAACAACTCTATATATCGTTGTAATCATCCAATCGAGCTATAAACCTCTTTTTATTTGTTTTTAATTTCGTTAGTTGTTGGTGTTTGGTCATCTTTCTTACGAAAGACCAATAGGCTATTGGTTAAATTTCGTTAGCTATTGGCAATAGGCTATTGCCAATAGCTAACGAAATTTAACCNTCATACCAGCCTCTTGACAAATGGAGTGAATATCGGCACCGGAGATCTTGTCGGGTCGGGCGACAAAGTCTTCCAAATCAACATCCTCGGACAAATTCATCTTACCCGTGATGGTCGAAAAGACGAGACGCTTTAAAATTAAAAATTTAGTTTATTTCATTCTGAAATCTAGATCAAGCTGGGCCAATGTGTCATCCTTTTTGTGAGATGATATTAATACAGTTGTGGATGCGAGAACGTAACACTTTCACTTGTCAAAAACTGTTACGTTCTCGCGATTTTGTTACGTTCTCGCATCCACTGGTTTTTGGTCATTTTTTGGTTGGTTTATTATCAGGCATAATTTTTTTTTCAGTTTTTAACCGAAAAAAGACTAAATATAACGCTTTGAGTTATACAAAGTAATAGACTATCACTGATACGCAAAACATAACGCGCAAAGAGAGAAAAACTGTCGTGTTACAGTTTAGCTGTATGTCGACTGTTTCCCAAAAAGTGTTACGTTCTCGCAATTTTTTTTACGTTCTCGCGTGTTACGTTCTCGCATCCACAACTGTATATAAAATTATAATATTTACATATGTTACATATATGATATGTAGGATGCATTCCGGGAAATTTAAATCTTGTAAATTACAGTTGTAATATACCTGAGAAAGATGAAACTTCATTTGGGTTAATCATGACGCAAGAAGTGCAAAAAAAAACGACAGAAAATTTCTATCGTGACACAGGTTGGTGCTAGAGAGCAAGTTGTGTTTTAAGAGCACTGCATATTATATATCATGACTAGTCATATCCCCGAAAAACATTTTTGTTCCAAAAATTTCGCATAAAAATGTTATGAAATAATGATATTTTGACCATATGATAGTTAATGGTTTTCGATAAGTTTTAAAAATATATTTTTTTTGGCGTTCATACATTAGTTAACCGTAACGGTAATAATGAAACAAAATTTTGTAATATCGGATTAGATATCTAGTATATCCAAGTTGTAAAAGTTAACTTCAGTTCAGGAGTGAATTGAAGCAACAATTGAAAAACGGCGTTACCTTTTGGCGACGATCCGGAAGGGGGAACTCAATTTTTCTGTCCAAACGTCCGGGTCGCAAGAGGGCAGGATCCAGCGTGTCTTGACGATTAGTCGCCATAATGACCTTGACGTTGACCGTTTGGTCAAAACCATCCATTTGGTTGAGCAATTCGAGCAAAATACGTTGAACTTCCCGATCGGCACCAGTTTGAGCATCAAATCGCTTTGTCGCAATAGCGTCAATTTCGTCGATGAAAATAATGGCAGGAGAGTTTTCTAGTTTTCGAAAAATGCTTTAGCTTTGCGTTACTTTTTTTAATAAAATGTTTTTAAGAAAATTTCGGGGAAAATCCTCAAAGAAATAAAATTATGTTAACAAAAAATTGTCTTTCAAATATTCCTGAGGGAAATCATGGTCTAAAAATGCGAAATTTAAAATTAGAAAATAAATAAAGTATTTAAATGAAATAATTATTAAAATAATATAAAAACTGCGAAAAAACTCAAATGTTTGAGCAAAAACGCTTGTTTATATAATTCGATTATTACTTTTTTTGAACATATTTTCCAAAATTTTCTCAAAACATATAATTTTTAACGAGTGAAGACTAACCTTTGGCAAGGCGGAAAACGTCCCGGACCATGCGAGGTCCTTCGCCCAAATATTTTTGGACAAATTCTGATCCAACAACGCGAATAAAAGAGGCAGTCGTATGATGCGCAACAGCTTTTGCCAACATTGTTTTGCCACATCCGGGCGGACCGTACATGAGAACACCACGTGGGGGGTCTATACCAATTTGCTTGTAAAGCTCGAAATGCGTTAAGGGAAGCTCGACGGCTTCGCGAACTTCTTGTTTCTGAGTGTCAAGACCACCAATATCGCTGTAACTTACGTCGGGCTAGAGTAAATAAATGAATATATTAGAATAAGTAAACTGTATACAAAATAATACACCTTTACTTGGGTTTAATTTAATTAACACTTGATTTAAAAAAATCTGTCCTTCCCTACTCTAAGCCAAACAACTCTATATATCGTTATAATCATCGAATCGAGGTATAAACCTCTTTTTATTTGTTTTTTTTCATCTTTCTTGCCAAAGACCAATAAGCTATTGGTTAAATTTCGTTAGCTATATATCGATGATTACAACGATATATAAATGTTTTGGGTAGAGTACTTATGGTTTGGCGGTACTTCCAGTTCGGGAAATTTTAGGTTTCAGACACATTAAATAATAGATGATATACCTTTTCATCAGCGCTTAACATCGTAATCGAAGAATCGGCTTCAGGTGGTAAAACGTCAACGAGGGCATTTGAGTGCTTGTGTAAGGCAACAGAGGCTGACGGCTTCAATAACTCACGGTCAATCGTCGACAAAATACTGAATTATAAGAGTTACTTACCAATTCGTATTACTCAATATTGCAAAAAAAAAACGATAAAAACTTGAACAAAAAAAAACATACCGGACATAATAATTACTTCCGGTTGTGCTACCAACGATTGCTGAATTTTGATCAATTGCCTCCAGAAATTGACCAATGACAAGCGGAATCGACTGGATACGTTTAACCTCTTCTTGGGCGTGAAGATATTCCTATTAATGTTTGTTTGTTGATTTATTATTATTATTAGTTAATTAGTATTATAAAAAAAAAGTTTAAATAATTCTTAAAAATCATATTTTAGAAGGTGATGCAAAATACGCTAACTTGAAAATGACATAACCAGAACATGTTTCACAAAAATTGTCCCTATTGAGCGCAAAGACTGTAGTTCAAGGGGTGTAGTTATAAGGTCAAGCTCAAAAAATGACTTGACCTTAATGTAATTAAAAAATAACTAGACGCTAGTGTAAAATAACTGACTTGACCTTATAGCGGTCAAAATACCTTGGCTTGAGCCTTATAACCAGCCCATGTAGGTACTATTTTCATCAAACGACCCGTATAATACCTTGCGAAGATTGCGCATTTCATCTTTAATGTATTCCTCTTGAACATCAAGAAATTCAATTTGTTTTTTCAATCGGATATATTTTGTATAAAGATCACTCTCAGTGGTTGGTTCATCGGGGATCGGTTTTGTTATTTCCCCACTCGAATCGCCACCAGTATTTTTGGGTATTTCAATTCCCAGCTCTTCCATATTTCTTCTCTAAATTAACGTTGAAATAAAGTAGTTTAGTATTTTTTTCTGTTCAAAATATTGTTTTGGTGAAGTCAGCAAGATTTCGAGAGGCAGTGAATAATCAATCAATAGATAAACAAACAATGAACTAAACCATAACAAAAATTAAAATTAATATAATTATATTCGATCGTCTTCGGGAACTGCTTGTAAATATTTGAGAATTGAACCATAATCGGACTCGTAGTTTAACAGACTTCGGAATATGCTGGCTAAATATATCATATTTATTAAAACACATTGGCGGAAAATTTCAATTTTAAAAACTTGCTAAGAGCTATTAAAAACAGTACTTCAGTGCAAAAAACATGGTCAAAATTAACTATTTTCAATGATTATTATGTTGCTAACCGGGTTAGCCTAACCCGGATACAAATTTTGGCCATAGTTTGAGCAGTAGGATGCTATAGCATCATGCTATTAGCATGGACCATCTATTTAGGGGTTGGTTATAAGTCCGACGGAATTGAAATTTTTAATATTGTATATAATATATACCATACTCTCGGGTACTCATTTAAAAATTCGGACTTATAAGTTATTTTGGTTATAAGTTATAACCAACCCCTAAACAGATGTGATTTTCTTTTTTGAAAAAAGACACAAACCACGTTTAAAAACGTGTAAAAATCTTACCGACGTCAAGATGAGAAACAAGTTGCAGTAAATCGCGCAATTCATAAGACAACGGTGTGACATTATCTGTTTCCCAAGCCATTAAATCATCAACGGTGAAATACATTAGTGGCTTTTTTGCAACAGCTGCTGCCATTAATTGAATCAAAAACTAAATATAAAATATGGTTCTTCAAATACAACAATATTATTTTAATAATAGTGTGAACATTTCTAGTGTTGTTCAGGCGATGGGGCCGCTCTACACGAAATAGGCGTGTCAATACACTAGAATCTATTACAGATGTAGTTCGTGGCGGAAACTGTGAAAGTGGTCAAAAATATGCTAAATACAATTGTATGCACTGTATCATAATATTCTAGAAGAAAATCGAATGTTCCTAAGTGACCCTTAACCCCCAACCAAAAATAATTCGCGGTACCCCAACCAAAAACAGGGACGTTTGTCCCTGTTTTGTATTTTCTCTTCTGCGAGTCATCTCTGATCGTTCATAATTTACACTATAAGCAAATCGATGATCCTAAATCGAATGGGCATACTTTCGGAAGATTTCCGACCACCCTTGGACACTTTTTGGTCGATTTGACCACAAAAACATAACGGTTAACCGGATTCACAAACGGTTAACCGGACGACGTACGGGGTTAATTTNAAATTTTTAATATTGTATATATATATATATATAATATATACCATACTCTGGGGTACTCATTAAAAATTCGGACTTATGAGTTATTTTGGTTATAAGTTATAACTAACCCCTAAACAGATGTGATTTTCTTTTTTGAAAAAAGACACAAACCACATTTAAAAACGTGTAAAAATCTTACCGACGTCAAGATGAGAAACAAGTTGCAGTAAATCGCGCAATTCAAATGACAACGGTGTGACATTATCTGTTTCCCAAGCCATTAAATCATCAACGGTGAAATACATTAGCGGCTTTTTTGCAACAGCTGCTGCCATTAATTGAATCAAAAACTAAATATAAAATATGGTTCTTCGAATACAAAAATATTATTTTAATATTAGTGTGAAAATTTCTAGTGTTGTTCACGCGATGGCGCCGCTCTACAGGAAATAGGCGTGTCAGGGTAATAAAATTTTGTTTATGGCTATACAATTGGTCAAAGCTGATATAAATACAATTGTATGCACTACAAGTTATAGTATATCATAACTATATCTACCTTCTGGTAGAAGAAAATCAAATGTTTGTAAGTTACCCTTAATGCAGAAAATGATTTGACCTTAAGTGCAAAACATGGAAAAGGCGTGATTACCGTAGAAAAAAGTCTTTAGTTTTAGTGCAGAAAAGTTTTTTCATTAGTGCTCCCCAATTAAGATTCCTAATGATAGGTATATAGGTATATAAATTCTATATAAAAACTAGTTTCGTAAACGAGGAAATGAAATTTCACCAAGTAGAAAATATTCAAACCTTCAGCTGAGGGTCTCCACCAAAAGCCCCACATCCCCAATTTCCGGTTGCGATAGTCGCCTTAGGACACGTCGAAGCAAATGATATGTACGCTTTTCTGATGTCCCGCTGCATATTCTTTGCCGTATACTGGGCCCCGTTATCCGTATAATATGGGATGGCATCCATTGCAACCAGTTGCGTCATTTTTCGCTTTAAATTATCCCGCGAAATTTGATCGATCTTGTTCCCATTAAACTTATATGAGCTGGCATAGCCCGTATATTTCGAGTACATTTCGGCGCCGGTTATGATGACACATTCGTGAAGGCCCATTTTTTCGGTGATCAACATAGACACAATTAATTCGGGACAAATAATGAAACGGATCTCTTCTTGGACGCATCCACGGCCCAAAACTCCGCCGCCGATATATTCATTAGCAAAATCTACTTGCACTAAGCCAGGGTTATAAATTATAACTTATAATTTAACATGTTGTACAACTATTACTTATAATAGTCTATTAGACATTTTGAAAAAAAAACGCTGTAACGAAAAACGTTCTAAATACTGTTCTGGTCGTTATGAAACTGAAAAAGTGACAGATAAGTTATTTGAAATAACGGAAGTCCGGAATAAGTTGGTTTAATTTGTGATTATGATTAAAAAAAAAATTTTCATGAAACATACGTAAAATAGAACGTTTTCTTAGATAAAACGATAAAACCTTTAAATCTTATTTTGAACCCTTAACGAAACACTCTCCTTCATTTTCAATAAATCCTTCAGCCCGAATTTCAACATCTAATGGAATATCTCTCGAAGATTTAAATTCCGGATATGACTCCGTTTGGACACATCGTTGAAAACTCACAACGCCGTTGGGCATCTCTCTCGTTACGCGATCAAAATAATTCAACAGTGTTCGCAATTTCTCAACATTTTGTTTATTGCTATATAATCGGTCGAAGTTGATTTCGTTGAAGTGCTAAATAAAATTGTATGCACTGTAACATAATATTCTAGAAGAAAATCGAATCTTTATAAGTTGGGAAGTTTATCCACACTCGCTCCAAAAATTCATTTTTTCGGCATACAGGGGGGTTTTTTATAAGCTCAAGGTCTAAAAAACTGACTTGACCTTAATGCACATTGAAAAAACTGACTTGACCTTATATCCATCTGAAACATTTTTTTCCACCATAAGCCCTTGGAGCTCGGAAAAATTCAAACAGACATGATTTTATAGAAAAAAGTGTAAAAACAAATGAGATCTATAGAAAATAAATGTGCGGGCTCCCAACAGTTTTTACAATCTTCATAGTCTAATAGCGGCTGAAATCACAAAACCTACTGTATGATCTAACAATGAGCAAAATTATTATTCCTGTGACTACAAAGATATACGGTGGTGCTAAAATGCGAAAAAAAGATTCGTACCTCGTATTCAGTTTGCCTCCTCGATTTCGAATTTCGTCTTGGAAAGGCACAAAAGAAAGCGGCAACGAGTAAATGGGCACATTGGGCCTGCGTCATATATACAGTGAAATTTTCATCCTTCAATAAAAGTTTGGGTGGGGTCGTAATCACTTTTGGGAAATTTATCATCATCTTTTGCATTTTAGGAAGGGTCTCGTCGAAAAACCTTTCACGCTCTTCAAGTGTCGCCTCTGTCGTGAAAAAATGATGCAATAAGGGCATTTTCCCGACTTTAGAATTATACTGTTTCATAGTTGACTCCAAATCTTCTGGGCATAAAATTTGTTGTTCCATTGCGGATTCAATAATAGGCCACCGAAACATTTCTAGTAAAGAAAAATCAGCTTGATACAAAAAATACGTTGAAATTTAACTTCCAAAAACCACAAAATGCCACAGACCAGTCATGATTTTAGCAGAAAAATGAGGACCTTATTCAGGACTTCACCTAAAAATCGGGGTATTGGTGATAAGTTATCACTGATAACTTATAAGTTATAAGGCCCATATTTTAATAAATGATATGGCCCTTTATGCACTTTAAAAAACTAGACTTCAGCTGAAAAAAGTACGAAAATCATGAATTTTACACAAAAATTGTGAAGACCTTACCCACCGATAAAAAAAATCAGAAAGAAGTGTATAATCTAATTTGGATAAAAGTTATAGAGGTCAAATTTCAAACCTTTAACCAATAGCCCCGCTAGTTGATAAAATGCTAATCAACTTACCTTCGCCAGTCCTCGGATTTTTCAATTTGTTGTGATTGCTACAGGGTAGCCGAACATGATTTGAATCCCACCTATCCGAAAACTTTCTTGGATAAGGTCTAATAACCGGGTCGGGTAGGGAATCTGTATTGAACATAATTTGCACTTCCGGATTCGTTACTAGCTGGGTTCGGCTTGGCGTCGTAATCGCATCTTCATACTTAACCATTGTTTGACTATAATATTTGGATGATTAACCTCAAAAACCAAAAATTAGCGTTCAAATTATTCTCTTGAAATAAAATACATAGAAATATGCAAATGCATAATTATTAATTAATAATTAATAAATGCAGCAGTTATTTAAATATTTTGTTTATCGGATAAGACGTGTCGGTTTACCGGCCAATCATAATTCTTTAAAGGGAGGCAATCCAATCAGCGTTAGTATTACCACCTACGCATATTTTTGTTAAAATTGTTGTGACAAAAAAATTCAATTTTCGATATAATTCAAATTAAATTATTCACCCCCACCATCAGTAATTGCCATGTTAAAAAAAAACCGCCATTCACAAATTTTATTCATGAGTTAAATGTTAGTTTCCAATTATTCAAATAATTTTAATATAATTATTAAAATCGTAAATTATATTTGTGTTTTTGTCATCCAAGCTTGGCGTGTTTGAAATAGACGCTGAAATGGATGTTTCGGAAATTTGCTTTTCAAGCTCGTAGGGTTGGCTGTCGGTTTGGCTACTTTCTGGTGTTTCCGGAATGATGGTTTCGTTTTGTGACTGAGAGCTCTGCGACTGTGTATCCGTTCTTATTTCATCCTCAATAAGACTTTCATTGCTAGAGATATTTTCGCTATCTTCCGACTTTCTCACCGCTTCAAGATAAATTTATGATTAAGGTTTTTCACGTCAAAAAAAAGAACATGGAAAATTGAAAAATGTAATTTGATCCGGACATAACTCAAAAAGGGGTCAAATTTCAAAACTTGTTTCATAGTCGTTTATGTTGGCCCTAAGGGTGATTAAAAATTTATTTCACCAGGAAATATGTACAAAAATGTTGATTTTAAACTTTTAAAGGCCATGAAAAGATAAATATCTTTTAATTATGCATAAAAAGCCAAAAGACATGATTTTTATTCCAAAAATATTTCATTCATGGAAAAACATAACTTAGTCAGGCAGTATTACTCATACTCAACTACTAAGTACGCAATTATTAACCGTGATTTTTAATCGTTATAAAAAAGTGAACCGTTTCCTCGCTTGAATTAAACAGACATGGACTAGCGCGGGAGATCACTTTCGCTGCCTTCGAGTCTCGATTACCGTCATCGTTACCTTTCCGTTTGCCCGGCATTAACTCCGACATTTTAACATTCTTAATTGGACCTTAAGCCGAATATTATTTCAGTCAGCCATAAATAGTAGTAATCCCAGAAAGTTTTGGATATTTCTCTGTAAATGAAAATACTGCTCAAAAGTTTTTTGTCGTTGATTAAACAAACCCTCATTATAAAATATATTGCGGAATTAAAATCCAGGACGAATATTGAAAAAAAAAAAATTTGTAGAAATGTACAAATGTAATGAAAAATATATTTTGGAAAAAACCTTAGTATTATTGAATATAGGTGGGGTTGGTTATAAGGTCAAGTTATTAAAAGCTGACATGACCTTAATTCACTTTGAAAAAATGAGTTGACTTTGAATGAGTAACCATCTGAAAAAAATTTCGATCACTAATTTTTTCCCCACCATAAGACCTTTAAAAATCCCAAAAAAGACATGATTTTAAGGGAAAAAGGGTATATTTTCAAAATTTTCAAATCCATCATTTTTCCGTTTGATACAAAGCTTTTCAATATTTGTGTGGTTACTTTCGCAACGTTTTTAAAGGGCCATTTTAGGTCCGATTAAAAGAGAAACGACACGGATTTTACGGAAGATTTTCCCGTTTCAGAGATTACTAGGAATGGAATTTTTGTTCGGGCTGTAGTTAAATCAATAAACAAAAAAGGAAAAAAATATAAAAAAATTGGGCAATGATTTTGGTTTTAAGCTTGAAGGATGAAAGTTTCATGATTAGAATGTTCAAGTAAGTTTTAATTGAACTAGAGCACTATCGTAATGAACATGACGGAACTAAACCATGTTCAGTATGGACACAATTCACGGTACCCACCGATTTGCGAAAAGGTCGATTTATGTAAACGTTTCTGTCGACGCTTGAAAATAAAATTTTGAGAGCAACTTTACAAAGTAACGACGCGCCAGTGCAAATATACACACTTTCAGTGAATGCTATGCCATGTTTCTGAATACTATGCCATTATAGATTTATAGATAGTACAGTCCTTAACCATTTATCGGACGGTTACTCATTTATCGGTCGCTTTTTTGGCCAAAATGGGGTCTAATAAAAAAATGACCTCTTTTGTGACGATGCTCATTTATCGGACGCTATTTTCGAGAACCGAAAACGTCCGATAAATGGTTAAGGACTGTATTTTGAAAAAGTCACACTTTTTACAAATCAAAAAAAAAATTCAAAAAACGTCTTAGTTCAACGTCTTAGTGCAATAAAAGTGTGAATTTTTGCACGACCGTGCGCTCAATCGGGTAGCAAATTCGGTCACTCGCGAGTTAAAAAGATTAATAATCTGTGTGATTAAAAGAACGTTGTTATAAAGCGCAGTGTTTATCAAACTAGTTTTTCCGCACACAGGTCGATAGTGAGCTTGAGTGATTTTTTGTTTTGTTTTTAAACTTCCAAATTGAACCTAAAATACAGCATATTCTATCAAGCAGATTACTAGAGAGAACTTTGGCTTTAGCCTAACCGATTGGGCAAAGTGGTTTTTCGAAGAAAAGTTTTTCGAGTAAATGAATTTTCAGGGAAATTACCCAACAGGTTCTATAAATATGCTCCTAAATTTGAAAATCTTCCTGAAAAACTTATTATTTGAAAGGTCGCGTTGCCTACCGATTACATGTATTAATTTAATAGGGTACCGACGGCGCTACTCAATAACGTTAATTAAGCATTTAGATCAATCAATTTGGTAATGAGGCAATGGGACCGTGATTTTCCAAGAAAACTTTTTTCATGGATTTCTTTTTAATTTGTGGCCGGACTTATTTCCCAGCAGAAGCGTTTTCGTTGAAAGACCGCGGAGGCGAGACAACCGGTTGTTCTTTTTTTTTTCGAAAATATCTGGAAGAAAACTTCGATTTTAGAGTCATGTGGCCTAACTTAAGTTACAGTCAAGGACTCAAAATTAGGCTCATTTTATATCAATAAGATTAAATGTACACATATTATATTGACGGTTTAAAAAACCCATTTCTAACATATTTTTAAATCGATGCTTCTAATAATGTACCAATCACAGTATAAACTTTTGACCAGCCCACAAATTAAAGGATTAAATACACTTCTGTATTACTTAAGTGAACGGAAAATTCATACGGAAAATTTCAAAAAAATAGCCCCTTATTATATGGCCCATATATCATGGGAACAGATTTTGTCGCATATTTATTTCCAAAAATGATAACAATACAACTTATCATATAATTTTAATGTTTAGCTCAAAACGCCACAGGCTGTTTTATTCCGCAAACTTTAATGATGTGATTTGAGGGGGAAGATTGAGCCGTTCATGAGTTAAAACTAAAAAAAAACGCGCTAGCTAAAATTACGATCCAAAAAACATTAGTATCTTACGATATTTATTTTTTGCAATAACCTAAATGGACCATTAACAATGGTAAAAAAAATCTTGACAAAAACACCTGAGAGTTACAAATGTAACATTAAAATTATGCGAAAACATACATTTGGGTACCCATCATGTCACTAAAGGAAGGACCGACCTCATGTACATACTGTCTTGTTGAACTGTGTTTTGAAAAAAGTACAATATAAGGTCAGTTTTGTGGCCTTGAAGTTTTTTCTAATGGAGAAAGGAGACCGTGAATGCTGAACTTTGTATATAAAAATAAGATTCGGGACAAACATTACCAAAAAAGACGTGAAAAAATAAGTTTGGAAGAAATTATGCTCCCCCAAAAATCGCTTGCTTAGCTCCTGAGATGATCGCGATAATATTGGACATTTCGAACAAATGAGATTCCTGGTTATAAGGTCAAGGTGCACAGCTGGCTGATCCAGAAAATCATCTTTACAACATGACTTGACATTACTAACCATTAAAATCTGATATATTTTGATTTGTAGAAAACCGTGCTCTGGGCTAATAGTCTGGTCATCTTTTTTACAAGATAAATTAAAAAATAATAATTGTTGAGAAAATAACCGCAGATCATGGCTTATATTAAAGTATTAATAAAGTAAATACGGTATTTAGTAAGCATCAGTGTTTTTTCTAGAAAACGTGAATGCTCAATATCAGAAGTGTGAATATTACGCGACCATATTGCGACATGTAGCATAAAAAAGCAATATTTTAGTCTATAAATAAACAAATACAGAATGATTTCATTTCCTGACATTAAGGTCATGCGAAAATCGAAATAGATTTGACATGGCTGCGTCATGTAAGTATTTTTTGCTGTGTCTTTCCTTGCTACATATTAGCTCTATCTGTTGTTGTTGTAAGTTGTTGCTGTATTGCTATCATACTTGTTCAATAAATATATCAAATATATATTTATATATAATTTCTTCAGGCACCCATTTTGGTTTATGTTGCACCCTATTCGGTAAAAAAACTTTATGCCCCCGAAACGTGGTAATAGAACTGATAAATGGTAACGGAGCCGGTTAAGCGGTGTAGATTGATGTGAATTGCTCATACTGTATACCAAGCCGGTGACAAGGCAGCACCGATAATTATCGGAAATGTTTTTCATAAAAAATGCAAAAGACATTATTTTGTCCATGACATGAAACCAGTCCCATGACAAACTGTTTGTTTTCCCCAGACCTTATTATCGTATAACGAACTAAATAATAGACCTTATAACCAACCCATTTTTTATAAACATATTAATTCCGAATAAAAATTGAACAAATCCTTTGTAGATGAATGCGTACTGTGCCTCTGTCTGGACCATTCCGGGTCTGTGATCCCTACAATGCATGACTGTTTTTTGAATTTCAATGTCAAAATTGATGCCATGTTTTCGGATCTGATCACAAATCATGTCGATCACGATTATCGCGCCAGAACGACCAATTCCCGCGCTGCAATGCACAACGATCGCGCCACGCTAAAAAAATACTTCACAACTACCCTGGTAACTTTTAAGTAAGTTACACATAATAAACATCAAAAATGTATTTTTGAAGGATTTGTAAACGCGATCAGAGTACGGTACTCCAAATACCGGCATGTCAAAGTGGCTATAAAGTTAAGCGCAAAAAATGACTTGACCTGCATCTAAAAAATTACTGGACCTTCATTCAAAAAGGACATGTACATTTTCTCAAAGACATAATTTTTGTCCAAAAGTCATAATTTTAAAGACATAATTTTATACCAAAAGTCCATAATTAAGGCCTTATGAAATACCAATAGACCTTAGACCAAAAAGACAACCAAACCTTATTAGGGACCAATTCTCATACTTTATAACCACCACACTATAGTTCACTGTATGGGGTTCTATAATTATCGAAGATACATGAAAATAGTCGAACACTTACACTTTTTGGATTGCTGCGTTTATAAACTTCGTTAATAATGCGAAGAAATTCCAACACTTCGCCGATTTCGCGGTCTGGTGGTACATCAAAATCGGGCCATTTTAAGAATTGATATTGTACTACGTGGTGTGGTGGTTTTTCGCCAAACTTAACCGACATACGTCGTTCGGTGAAAATACCCTCCTTTTTTATTTCTTCGATGNAATGACTTGACCACCATCTAAAAAATTACTGGACCTTCATTCAAAAAAGGACATGATTTCATACATTTTCCTAAAAAGATGTCTTATGTATAATTTTTGTACCAAAAGTCCATTATTAAGGCCTTATGAAATACCAATAGTCTATTGGCAATAGACCTTAGACCAAAAAGACAACCAAACCTTATTAGGGACCAATTCTCATACTTTGTAACCACCACACTACAGTGTACTGTAGGGGTTCTACAATTATGGAAGATACATGAAGATAGTCGAACACTTACACTTTTTGGATTGCTGCGTTTATAAACTTCGTTAATAATGCGAAGAAATTCCAACACTTCGCCGATTTCGCGGTCTGGTGGTACATCAAAATCGGGCCATTTTAAGAATTGATATTGTACTACGTGGTGTGGTGGTTTTTCGCCAAACTTAACCGACATACGTCGTTCGGTGAAAATACCCTCCTTTTTTATTTCTTCGATGAGGGTGACGGATGCCTTACCCCACGTTTCTTCCACATTTAACTCCGTCGGCCAATAAACTTCACACTTTTTTCGGTCTCGCTCTTGCTCTAGCGCAATCATCATAATTATTGGCGATTCCTTATTATTTGTTTAGTCACACTTTTTGACAATTGTAACCCCGTAAGGCTGATTTTTAATTTTTTTTAATATCGCATTATTTTTAACTGAAATTTTGAAAGGTGTAAGCCGTGTAACCAAGCAACATAATATCAATAATAAAGCCTTATTTTCGATAAAATTGGAAATACTCAAAAATATACCGATTTTTTTTTATAATTTGTGAACTTTTCAACGTCCTTTTTTATGCTTCCCTATTCCGAACCTAGCAACCCAAATATCGTTGTGATAAAAAATAGATCTCTATCAAATCAACCTGAATTAAGAAAAAATTAAATTTCGAAAACCAAAAAAAAACCTCAGCCACGTAAAAATTCGAAAATTTTTGAAAAACATTTCAAAATAAATTTTGAATTTTTTCAAAAAATCGTCAAAACATCAGATGGATATGCGCGCATATGCGCATATGCGGATTTTTTTGATACATATTATAATATGTATACAGAATATTCTGTATTGTTTATGGTATTACTGTACTCTAAAGTTGCGGATAGCAAAAATATAATGTTAAAGTTAACAAAATGATTTGCACATACCTCTTCTGTCACCATTTGCCAGAAATCTTCTATGGTATGCGGAAGGGGCCCCTGAGTAGAAATATATTTTTTGTTTTCGATTTGGTCGAAGTAGGTATCGTGATGATTAATGTAACTTGCGTTGATGTACTTCCCGTCCCCTAACAATACATAATAAGAAAAAATTGACACAAAACTTGACACATCAGGTTACCGGTTACGGCATCCTTCAATGCCACGTTTTTTTATATTAAAAATCACTCACCTAGTTGAACACGAAATTTATCATATGGTACAATATTTCGGTATCGATTTTTTTCTCGATTTTCATTTTTTTTGCCCTCGACGATGCCGATTTTATTTTTCTTTCGTGCCTCGCTTTCCTGAAGCTCGCGAAATTCTTCGGCATATCCGGTACGACGGCCCATTGTGTCCGTTTTGTTATCTAAGGCACGGACCCGACTTGAGAAGGATGAAGCTGGCACTCGACTCGAAGCAACTAAATTTATTTTTCACTTGAGTGATTACTGAAGTAATTAAAAAAATCCAATAAAAACCCAAAAAAGACATAATTTATGCTGAGAAAAAAACTTGCTACAAAACGCTTTTGGTAAATATAAGCCAATATGAAAACTGACCTGGGACAGTAAACTTTATAAGATTACGAAGATTATCGACCAGGCCAAACTGTTTGTAGTGTTCGACGAGTTCATCAAGTGAATTAAATTCCTTGCTTGCCGTCGTATTGGCCGAATTGGCCTGGTCCAACTGATATCTCCCATTTTTATTCTTTATTTTCAGATGGACAACTTTATTGTCCTTGCAACTTTTAACCGAAAAAGCATAAGAGCCGGCCTCGCTTCGACTGTCGTGGGGTGACATTGTGTGGAGATTGTATGACAAAAATGTAAGCTTCGATTAGTGAAAAAGGTTTTTATAGCATGAAAAGTCCTTTAATAATCTAAATCTTCAAATCACTGCAACCTACTGAAAAAAAATTGCAGAACCATTTTTATTATTTGTCCCATTTCATGGGGTTGCTATGTCCGAGACTGGTACGTATTCGTCTTCGCTTACTGGGCCTGTTCTGTCCTGAGACTAGTTACAGAGTCGTATTCGGGAGAAAATTTTTAACACGGAAATTTTCTAACACGTTTCGTAGACACATTCTGTGTGAACACGTTTTCTCCGCATCACATCACCCCACTATCACGCACCAAAAATGCGCCATCTTGTAAATCGGCGCTGCTGAGTAAACCTTCGGCGCAATGACCGGTTATATTCCCATGGTACCACCGTTCTTGGGTTGGATCATTTCCCGTTTGACGATAGGGGAATTTTAATTGCAGCTAAATTAAAAAAATCGTACTAAAGGGACTTTGAGAGTTATTTGAAAGTACACACCTTGACGCCTTCATTGGTAACTAGTAGATCTTTATTTTCCATATAATGTTCGACCAAGTCGGTCAAACTCGAGAAAGATTCGCCGGCATTTGAGGCAAATTCTAAAATATAACAACTATTTATATTCAAACGTTTTTTTCCACGAATTTTTTAATTTTACATATTACGTTTTCTAATTACTGTGTTGATTTAATGAATTATTTTAACGACTTCGGTCGAAAAAGTACTTGCCATAACTGTCGCCATTATAATGAATTCTTGTATGTACAATGCCATTGGCACCGATACCGCACTGGGCCGTTAATGTGTATTTTGATTTGTCGGTACTCGAAGGACGAATGAGAAAGCTGCCCTCGGCACTCTCGCGCAACATATCTTCGGCATCTTTGCCGTTCAAATCAGGGAAATAACACCTGTACCACGACATTCTCTATCTTGCCATTACTTCATTAATTTTCCGTTTTCTTAACCAAGAGCAAATTTTAATACATGTGTAGGAACCACAAATGTTAAGATGTTAGGTTAACCCAAATCTGGAAACGGTTTGAACTGGTACAAAAAACAAACTGTAAAACAGGGGTGTGGTAAGTTCTTCAAGTTGTATCATCCTATATCTTGACACAAATCCCATATCGTCAAAATAACTGTATAACGTATATACGTATATAAAATATATTTTATCACAGTTCTGGATCTCTTATAGGCCGGGGCTCCTTTATGGGCCGCGATGTTTTCGGTTTTTTTTTTTGAAGTTTTAAACAGTAACTGATTTTTGTACAAGGGGTCTGGTTATAAGGTCAAGCCCCAAAAAAATGACTTGACATTAATGCACTCGATCAAAAATGACTTGGTGCCGTTATGAAACAGAAATGTGTGTATTAAAAAATTAATTTTTTGAGAAAAAATGGCCGTTTCAGAAATGATTGCATTTCAAATTCTTTTTTTCAGAAACCGGAAACTCGGAAAATCGCGCATCTAAAAATGTTAAAATTGATATAAAATGTTAATCCCGNGGCGCAATGACCGGTTATATTCCCATGGTACCACCGTTCTTGGGTTGGATCATTTCCCGTTTGACGATAGGGGAATTTTAATTGCAGCTAAATTAAAAAAATCGTACTAAAGGGACTTTGAGAGTTATTTGAAAGTACACACCTTGACGCCTTCATTGGTAACTAGTAGATCTTTATTTTCCATATAATGTTCGACCAAGTCGGTCAAACTCGAGAAAGATTCGCCGGCATTTGAGGCAAATTCTAAAATATAATGTTATAAAATTTTGTTATAAAAATGTTATAAAATTTTCAGTGCGTTTGAAACACTTTGTAAAATTTCGATTTCCCAGACCGCTACCGTAGTCATAATTTATAAGGGATTTAGAAAATACATTTACCGTGGTATGGTTTTCATTTCCTAAGACCTTACAACCGGCCCTGTACCTAAAACGAGAGTCTTAAAACGAGAGATTTTTAATTTTACATATTACTTTTTCTAATTACTGTGTTGATTTAATAAATGATTATAACGACTTCGGTCGAAAAAGTACTTGCCATAACTATCGCCGTTATAATGAATTCTTGTATGTACAATGCCGTTGGCACCGATACCGCACTGCGCCGTTAATGTGTATTTCGATTTGTCGGTACTCGAGGGACGAATGAGAAAGCTGCCTTCGGCACTCTCGCGCAACATATCTTCGGCATCTTTGCCGTTCAAATCAGGGAAATAACACCTGTACCACGACATTCTCTATCTTGCCATTACTTCATTAATTTTCCGGTTTCTTAACCAAGAGCAAATTTTAATACATATATAGGAACCACAAATGTTAAGATGTTAGATTAAACAAATCTGGAAACGGTTTGAACTGGTACAAAAAACAAACTGTAAAACAGGGGTGTGGTAAGTTACCACTGGTAACATTGCCAAGCTTTAAAATGACTTGACCTTAACTCGGCCACGTTTTCCAAAATTCGGACCCCGTCCACGTTTTTCATGGCGAAATTTTGCCACGCGTTTGACGCTTAGCTGTGTGCGATACGTACAAGAAATTTTAATGATTTTTTCGGCATTCGAAGTATTAATAAGAATAGAAAAAAATAAGTTTTTGATCGTCACAATTTGGTCTAAATTTACCTACCAGAGTGCGATTAAAGGGGCGCACCCGTTTTAGACCGCTGTTAGGTGTTTTTCACCTGTTCAGGGGCATATGCATGATAAAAGAGTCAATTAAAAGAACAGAAATACCCTTCGTTTCCTTTTATGTTCAAAATTAACCATAGAATGCTTGTCATTCTCGGTTTTAGCTATTTTGTAAATTGTTTTTTGTTCATCCCGCACTGAGCGCTGAACTTATTTCACTCCATAAGGTCAAAGTTGACATGTTTTGGCAGATTTTGAACAACTTATAAATTTTTTGAAAATATTTTTTTAATAAAAAGGTGGCAAAAAATCTGATTTTTGTGTTACTAAACTGCTTAAATTTGCTTTAATTTTCTCTGAATGAGTTTGATGAAAAACTATCAAAATGTGACATTAATGAAAATAATCTTTCTCTGTCGAGTTGAAAAACAATTAATAATCATTCCAAAATAATATCGGTTTAAAAACAACAACAAAAAAGTAATAGGAAACGAATTTGTTGTCGTTGAAATCGAATCGCGCGTGGGAGGCCCTCAGACCGCAAGTCAGTCTAGCGCTATTCACGAAAAAAGTACCCCTCTCCAACTTTCCATTTGCTCTTTAAAAAAAAGAAAACAAAATTTTCTTGGATACGGCGGTTTTTGTTTTAAAATCTGAGTATTCTAACTTATTAATTTAACGAAAAGAAAAAGTTCGTGGCAAAATACTTCCACGAAAAACGTGGACGAGTTAATACAAAAAAGACATGATTATTTAAAAACGGACAAGAAATAGATCAATTTATTTCCCGTTAAGGAACGGTCAGTCATGTTGTGTACAAACGGAATCCGAAAACCAGTAAAGTCCATTTTTGTCACACATTTGATGTTTTTATTACAATTTAAGGTGTTAGCTATTGTTATCAAGTAAGGTCAAGTTTATTTGACCATCGAATTCTAGAAATTTCGACGTTTGAAAATTCCGATCACAATTTGAATTTATAAAATTGCTCATATACATTTTAAGAAATAAATACTGTAAACTTGGTTTTCAATGTCTATTTTGTTCATGATGATAATCTAAAATGTTCCAAGATATGGTAAAACGTAATTTGGTTGCAAAGTTGAATCAGAATCAGAACGGATAACACACTTTTTCTTAACAAGTTTGAGTTTTTACACCGAGTTTTTTGAATCGAACAACTTCAATTGAACAGTGTTGCTGCTATTGATATATTTTTTTGTGTATATTGTTAAGAACAATGTGGAGCTCATTTCTATGGAGGCTTTTTGCGATACTATGTTTCGTTCTTTAAATGTCAAGGTCAGGAAGTTAATTTTTTGTCCCTCTTTTCCAGTTTTTTCGAGATTATTTTTGTTCTAGACTTCGGAACAAATCGGGCGGTCGGCGGTGATATTTATGACCTTGGAAATGCAACCATATTACAGCAGAAACTTTGATCTCATAGCACAAGAAAAAAGTAATGTATTCGTAGGTGTGGAACGTATTTTATAGCGTCTTCCCGTAAGGTATTTTTTGTAAACAAAAGGACTGACCGGTCCTTAAATGATCCTCTATTGATATTAGACTATATAACGTAATACGTATACTTTATCACAGTCCTCGATCTCTTATGGGGCGTCTTTATGGGCCGCGATTTTTTCGTTTTTTTGTTTTGAAGTTTTAAACAGTAACTGATTTTTGTACATGGGGTCTGATTATAAGGTCAAGCCCCAAAAATGACTTGACCTTAATGCACTTCACCAAAAATGACTTGACCTTAGAACAAGAAAAAAGTCCAAAAAGATATGACTGTAAGTAATTATTGGTATAATTTATACCGTATAAATTATACCAATTCAAACCGGCACCGTTTTGCGTATGCATCTCGTGGAATTGGTCAGACATTACAACCAGGTAATTCAAGTTCATTTATTATCTAGAGCGCCATAATGATCATTAGCATCATAAAGATAGTTAATCTGTTTCAGTTTTGGTTTAATAGTTCTGTGATTCATCCGGCGGGGATATTTGGGTTCTTTAGGGTACCACGATTTCACAACGGAATGTTCGACACCTGACGGGATGCCCTCTGGTCGCTCTAGCGGAAATTCTTCACGCCCTTCATATTCGTAGACGGGCTGAGGCATCTTGAGAATGTCATGGAATGTTGATGTTACACTCCAGTCCCATTTAACTAAAACCTTGATTAAAAAGTATCATATAATATACAGTTCATAAAAAACCATACGCCAAAACAAAATAATCGGACAAGATTTATGTCGAAAAAATCAGAAGAAAGCTACATGTGTTTTATTGAATATTCTGTTTTTTATAATAAAAAACTAATAACTAACAATGTTAGTCTAACATAGTCTCATTTATTTCTGATATTGCGGCATTAGCCATTTTCAAAGAATTTGCGACTGATAAATAAATACACAAAACTTTTCAGAGTAAACCAGAGTTCTAGAAAGTTTAAATAATATAGTGCAGTGTTAGAAATGGGAACGGACCCGTTTTTTCCTGCGGGAAAGGGAACGGGAGCGAAAATTTTTGGGCGGGAAAACGTTGGGGTTTGCACGGGAACGGGATGGAGGGGGAAAAATTAGCTTTCTCGTTTCCTACACTGATATATATCACTAGTGTCTTATAATATATATTGTGTGAATACGGGCTCCCAATACGCTAAATTTAAAAAAACTAAGTTAGTTACAAAACAAGGCCCTTTTATAGTGCACGATTAACGCGATATAACCGTTATAACGGGAATATAAATGATACAAAGTTTGCTATATATTGTAGTAACATAAAAGCGTATACCTTGTGAAAATCGAAAACTTGCGGGAGTTAAATTATCTTGAGTTTCACTCAAGAATTGTCCAGATGAAAAGGATCTTTCGTCTAAAGTTTCTCTACAATTCATATCTTCAATTTTTGATTTTTGGTGATAAACGGTGGTCACAAATCGGTGATATCCACTTCCTTTGACCGGAATCGGTGCCAAATATGAACTCCATATATTTCCAGTTTTTGTATCTTCAGACGAGACATTTGAGATACCATAGTGTAGTAATTCATCGTCATTGTTTAAATTACTGAATACATTTTAACCGACATAATCATTAATATTATTAAATTAAGGGTCTTGGTTATAACGCGCAGGCCTAAAATGACCTTTTAACAAGTGTGGGAAACCTTGGCCAACGCTCATTTTTTCCCCACGCGTAAGGCTTCAAGCACTTAGTTTATAAACACCCGAAAAAATTGAAGACCTTTTTGGACGTCAGGTGCAAAAATTCATAAACACATGATGTTTTTTCTAAAAAAAAAGTACAAAAAGACATCAAAAATTACATCAAAAATTTTAACTAACCCCCTAATATAAATTATTTTTGTACAAGGTATCAAATTGAAAAAAAAATCTTTAATCACTCGCAGCGTCAGAGTCAACTAAATACATATTTAACCCTTGAAGAACTGTGGCGCTAATTTAAAACAAAAATATCAAAACAAAATCGAATGTTTCAGTTCTGTTTCTGTACACGTTGCGGAAATATTAATATTTGCGCTTAGTACCTGTCTAAAGAAGTGACGATTATAGTCCATAAATTTTCGGGCGGTGACTTAATCTCAATAATAGGTGGATGTTTCATTTCGGCTGGGTATAATTCATTTCCCCAAAAGCTCGTCACGGATTCCTTTTCGTTGCCCCAAGTCACTTCAATCGGAACGATTGAATAAAACCGACCGAGTCCAAATTGATCTTTTAGAATTTTATAGTGGATTTGTGCGCGATTGATGGCACCGATAACTCCGGTCATTTTTGTCCCAGCCGCATGACGCATAAACTCCTCATGTACCTAACCCGGGTATAATGATGTTTTTAAAATTTTTCCTGATTTTTCTTAGGCGATTTTGTTAGTTAAAATATCCGGTTTTGCAATTGCATTTTATTTAAAACATGATTTAAATTTTTGATCTAAAACATATGATTTTGTCCAAAAGACCGCATACATATACACGAATAATTATCTAACATCATATCACCCCTCCTCACTGGCATCTAGTGGTAACGTCCCGTTCAAAAGTTGCTTTTTCCGTTCCGTTAACTCGGCACGGGACAAGTTGATTTGCCTGAGACGCCGGATTGGCGGAAAAGAGAAACCAATATTTACGGATTGATCCGTTCCCTTTTCCCCTATTTTCCATTCGGACATGTTGCCCGATTCATTAGCCTCCAAGTTAACCATACCCCACCAGGTCATTCGATGGTCATGATCAAAATCCCAATCATCTGGATGAAACTTTTCGGCCTCCAGCCGACGTTCTTCTATCGCTGCTCTTATTTAGATACAAATAAACGAAAACAAATTACAACAACAAAATATAGGGAAGTCTGATGATAAGGTGATATAAGGCGGGTAAAAACTGAGTTGATCTTATGGCAGGCACGATGTTAGACCCTGGGTATAAGGTTCCCCTGTAATAAATAATAACATTAATAAAATACATTTAAAAAAATCTTTATTTTTTTTATCGTGAAAAAATATTAAGAAGTAAATAACAAAACATATTTAAAAAACTATATTCGCGGCATGTGCTGGTCAAAAATGATTTTTTTCGAAAAAAATTGAAAAAAAATAAAAAGAAATTAGAAATAAAAAAAAATGAGTTTTAACGAAATATAAGCAAAATAATTTTTATAATATCTTTTAACAAATAAAAAAAATTGTAAACTTACTTGTAATATTGTGCGTGACCCTTCCATTGTACCGGATTATCAAGAAACTTAAATTTGTCATTTGGGTATATTCTGGAGCCAAATGGGACCACTTGCTCAAAATGGTACAATTCTGGTTTACTTTTTCGGAGTGTGGCGATATCAACCGCGTCTTGAAATTCTTCCTCAGATTTGAAATCTTCGACTTTTTGTCTCTGGAGGTAGGGCAGGTGACCTTGAGATCGAATCGGACATCGGGCCAATCGGCATCGAGCCAACATTTTTTAACAATAAAAATTCTGGATAATTGTACCTTTCTAAATCTGAATAGAAGGAAAATCAATGAGGATGTATGATCAAGCGCGATCAGCCATGCGCTGATTGATGAACTCGACTACAGAGGTTTTTACGTCGCCCTTGGCGGGGATGATGTGACCGCCGTCATGACGCGCGATCACCGTATTCTCAGGGTTAAAATATTTCAACAAATCATCACTCATTTCACGACAAATCACTTTATCTTCATCGCCGATAATGTGGAGAGTTGGAAATCCCACATTTGCGTCCTAGAAGAAATATTATTTAAAAAAACTTTTAAACTTTTCTGAAAAATGCTGTATCTGCAATTTTTACTAAATTAATGTAGCTGATTGGATATATTTAGATAATTTATTTACTGGAACTGATTCAAAACATTTCCCTAAATGAAAAATGCCGAAAATGAAGAAAGAAACATAGCGTAAAATAAATGTTGATGCGGACATAAATCGTACGGTATATCTGTCAAGGCGTAACCAATCGACTGATTGGTTTCGGTGAGACCCCCTGCTGACTAAACCAGCTGGATTCTTTCATGGTGAATAAATGCATCTGATATTCAATCAATGGTCCAATTAACGCTAGAGGCGCACAGGCCCATAACCCCGCACTATAAAAAAGAAAACATGCCATTCAGAATTATACAAAAAATCATTTACAGCAAACAAAAGGTAATATGATTGTTAATAGACTTGTAGAAGAAAAGTCTAACGATGTTCTTATCTCGATTTCGGCTCTATCAATGTTGATTGCAATTTTGATAAAAATGGCCTTTGGCAAAACGGCAAAAATATTCGATGAGCAGAAATCAGTGCCGAAAATTGCTGGGATTAATGAGGCTCGAATTCGAATGGAACCAATGGAAAATTTTTTTGTGTGGCACGTTCCAATGGAAAAGTCACATCGACTTGGACTCTAGGACGCTCAAAAACTATCCTGTATTTACAGGTCTTTAAACAATTTTCTGATTCACATTTTTTTTTTGAAAAGACTCGTTTTTCACAATAAACAGACTCTGGTTAACGTTCATGAAATATACTCCGTTTCTTGATAATTAAAGCGCCTTTTGAAATATAGAAACAAAATTTCATAATAATCATTACTTACCTCGTAAAACTTTTGGTGTTGGTTTGTAAGACTTCTATATCCGGCACCAATAATAGCGAAGTTAAAACCGGCAAACCGAGGATCCCCCTTTTGCTTTAACATGCAAAGTATAGCACCCAAACAGGCTCCCTGTGAAAATGAAAGAATACCATCAAAGGGCCCTTGTTCTTCAAACACTGTCGCCAAAAACTACACAATAAAGATAAATCATTTATATTCATAAATTATGACCTTGTTTTAGGGTCACCCTTTATCGAGTCAAACCCAATTCTTATTAGACCACGAACAGCGAAATAGGAATGATTAGAGCGCATCTGACTCAATGGTACTGTGAGAAGTATAAGTAAAAGAGTATACGTACATTAACTGTTGCTTCAAAGCCATTATCTTCATCGGTGGTTTCGGTAGCATCATAACTTTGTTTTTTACTAAACCACCATCCAAGATCTTCGCTATCCGGAATAGTATGTGGTGCGTCCACAAAAACGTACTCACATCTCTTTTTCAAAACTTTTCTCAAGGCACCCGTCTTCGTTCGAAATCCACTTCCGCTTTCGTGGTTTCATTTTAAGCAGCTCAAAACAAAATTTTGGACTTTGACTGGGGTTCAAAACGACCATAAGATCTTCCATTTTTCTTTATGCACAAAAAAGCGTAAAAAAAA
>SCLG01000014.1:1136456-1146759 GCA_004367875.1 Oikopleura albicans | reverse complement strand
AAGCAGCTTACATGAGGGTCCGTTAACTAGAGTAACCTCTTTTGCTTTGAAAAACTCGTTTTTCGGTAGCCGTTAGCCGGGTAGTGTACAATTTTTTTGCAACTGCTTAGTAAATTCGAGTAACTGATTTTGAAAAACCATGATTAATTTAAGTACCTACCCTGGTCATCTTTTTGACTTTTTTGACAACCTCTGATTTTAACTGATAAAGTCACGGGGCATGGACACCTTATAACCACTATTTCTGAGGAAATGTTTTATTCCACTTCCGATTACAATTAAAGCCCAAAAATGTCCTACTAAACCAACTGTTGTTAATTGCAGCTTGCGCACTTTGATTATCTTTAATTGTATTTGGGAGTTTTCGGATTGGACCGTGCTATGATACGGACGTAGGGCCCGGTCCCGGACTGCCCATCTGGGTTAGAACACGGTCCAACCACTGTAACGGTCCGTTGAGATGAATTTCAATCCAGCAAGGCGTCGAGGTCACGTCTTGACGGTGATAATCGGCGCCCCAACCCTTCACAAAGGACATCCTTATCGTGCACATTTTGGTCAAATCAAAGACTGACTCGTACCCCTCATTGACACGCTGGGCTAGTAGTTGAGCGAAAACCTAGACCAAAATATAGTTAAGAGGAGGCCTTACAGGAGTTGTTGCTTATAAGGTTGAGGGCTGAAAAACTGACTCGATTTTAAATGCATTTTCAAAAAGGTCAAAAAGATTTCTCAGAAAAAAAGACATGAATTTTAGAATTTGAGAAAAACTGACTTGAACTTATAGCGGTTAAATTATAACTTATAATTTATAAGTTATAACCAGGACTTCAAACGTTACCTGATTATTGAATATTTTGAGTGAATTTCCCGGAGGTATCTTGCAAACGGTTGAAATGTGAAAGCTATGTGAATAATTGCAATTGCGACTCTGGACAAAAATTGCCGAATCCGAGAGACACTCGGCAAACACTTCGCCGCCCGTATAGTACAGGTGAACCCCCTTGCCAATATGCCGCCGCGTATTCTCAATTGTCGAATTTCGATTGACGTTCGATAAAAGGCCGAGACAAAAGCGATTCGCCGAATTTGACGGGTCCGTGAACCCATCGACTGTTACCGCCGGCGACTCACAGTCAAAAGGCGCACCTACGCGATTGTTTAACTCGTAGTAGGATATCTGATAAAGGGTGCCCAATAAGGTCGAGTGTAGGCTTGCGAAAGGTTAAAAATAAAATTATACGGTCAAAATAAAATAGAAACTAAAAAACAACTAAAGACATTAAAAAACTGACTTGACCCCATAAACAGTTTTTAAAATCAGATTTTATCTGAAAACTGATACTCTATTGTCTAGAAACATGAATGTTCACACAATTATTTACGAAATTAATCCCCCTTAAAAAAGCATTAATAATTATGTAAGACGTGAATTCCATTAAAAACATAAAGTTATGTTTGACTTTATACCAATCCAAATGCTTGAATAAAGGTCGTGATAAAAATCTTGAAAAGAATGTGTTCAAAAAGTTTTTTTTTCGATAAAACTAAAGGACTTTAATCTGGGCACCTCAACCTGACACCAGCATTTGGGCTCCGTATAGTGAACGGGCTGAATGTCCGGATGGCACAATGCATTGGCAAGTGCAACGCCTTCCGGTGGCCGAACACGATTGGGCGCCATTGGCGAGTGAGCCGAAAATGAGTCATCACTGCCCATTGGTGATGAGGGCGGCGATTCAGCGGGCGACATCATGTGGTTATTTTTAGGTGGTGGGCGAATGGGAGAGCGTGGCGGTGGCCCGCGAATCGGGGACCGTGGTCCAAAATTATTGACAGGGGACTGTTGTTGTTGCTGTTGCTGCTGCTGTTGAGCATGCAGAAGGTAGGTTCAAAATAAGAGCTCGAAAAATATCATCCAAAAAAAAAAGTAAAAAGCCATGATTTTAAAGATTTTTTCCCAAAAAGCATGCTACTCAAAAAAAATGACTTGACCTTATAACGGCACAAATGGCTGACCTTATAGCCAACCCCCCTGTAGAATCATGGCCGACCTAGTTTGATGCAAGTTTTTCACGCTCTTAATTAGAACCCACCTGGGGTGGGACGTTTAGCGGTGACCGCACAAATTGTTGCTGCTGAAGATGGTAAGGATTGTGATTGGTCGGATTTGCAGGCGCCCCGCTCATTGGAGACGGGCATGGAATGCTGGACTGGTGAAGCGGGGGTGCACGCTGCTGTTGTTGGGGCGGTGAGGTCATTGGCGACGACTGTGATCGTACCGGATACCCCCCATTTGAGACCACGCTACCATTATTGAACGGGTGGGAAAGATTATTTTGACTCGTCGGCGGAGACACGGCATAGTTCATTGGACTCGCGGGCACCGGTGATCCTGGGCCTGATGGGGGTCGGGAACCCGGAGGCGAATAAGCCCCATTTTGGGGCCGGTAGCCTGTCGGGGAGTACCCAGTTGCCGCTGTATTGTACCCGTGCTGCATATTCGACGGCGGCATATTTGACTGGGTCATGTTCGGCTGGGACATGTTTGATTGAGACATATTTGACTGAGACATGTTTGACTGGGCAGATGGCGGTGGGGGCGGGCGGCGTACATTATTGTGAAGAAGACTGTACTGAGGGATACCGCCGAATTGATTAGCACTTCGCGGCACGAGCACGGGTGGTAGCAGCGGCGTTTCAACCCGATCATAGTGGTAGGGATTGATGCAAACATCCTTCTGTTGCTTGGACTCATAAGGAAATTGACAGGTCTTAGTCGCTTTCAGCTCATGATGGTTCTAAAGTGATCATATATAACTCTTAGACATGGCTAAAATATTTTCGCTAGCTATAACCGAAACTGTCCCAACAAAAACTGAAACAAACTAACTTGACTTTAGTGCCAAAAACCTTTTAGTCGTCAAATATGAAACCTTTTAAAAGTTTTAACCACCATGTATCTCCGGAAAACAGTTATCAAAATTGTTGTAACATAAATTGTTTTTAAAATAGCTAACCTGCAAATCGGGCCAACGCCAAACACGACAGTAAATGACATGCGGTAGTCCTTTTCGATGATTTACTTGAAGACGCCCATCAAGAGATCGAGGAATCGTAACACATTCACTCGTAATATTCGGGTTCCCCGCCCCTTGGAGTGCCTTCTCAAGCGCCTCTATAGCGCCCTTTTTCTTTTTTAGTTTTTTGACGAGGGCCTCAATTGCCCGCTCGGCCCATTTTTCTTCTTCGTCGCCCTGTTTCCAGCCCAGCAAACGCTTCACGGCAGGCGGCGTCGAAGAAAATAACGAAGACATTTTCGTTAACTTCACAAACCCATGTGAAGCTTCTCTTAAAAGAATGAACATTTAACTTGATAGTTTAGCTAATAATTTAAATACTTAAGGGGGTTACACCACTAGCTGAATTCACGAATAAGAAAATTGTCATTTTAAGGGGGTAAATGTTGCTCAAATTCTCGACAAAAAATGTCGACGAAAATCTATCATAAAATTTGAATGGCTAACACTATCAATTAATTTTTTTTTGCATAATTAAATTCAAACAATTTTCTGGTCCATGAGTGCTCAAATTGTGCCCAGATATATCCGTACACACCGGATATCCGCAATGGAAAAAAGTGACCTTTAGTGTTATAACTTTTNTAACGAAGACATTTTCGTTAACTTCACAAACCCATGTGAAGCTTCTCTTAAAAGAATGAACATTTAACTTGATAGTTTAGCTAATAATTTAAATACTTAAACAGTGCAACAACCAGTAAAATTTTGAAAACAATTAATCTGTTAAAAACGTGTTTGTTCTTTTCGAACAAAAAAAAATGTCCATGAATTATTTATGAATTATTTAAAAAACACATTTATGAAAATAATGTTATGTGAAAAAAATTTATTGCGAAAAAAACTTTTCGATGAAGATCTTTTTTGACGCCAAGTATAAAACGTTAAAATTCGATACCCTGAGACCTATATTATATAGCCTATATAACTTATATGAGAAAAAAAATCTAAAATACACGATTGTCCATCAAAAGTGGGATTTAATTATAAATAGTATTAGTCGTCAAAATTGGAAACACAATTTTGCAAAATATACGTTTAGGTTCTAAAAACAAGCGGCGCCAAGATAAGGAATTACGTCCTAGTACTACAGTAATGTAACATTACATTTAGCTCCTCTCAAGGATTTTTTTGAGCGCTAAACGGGTAAATTATTGCCACCAAATTGCCTAATGGTCCAACCGGGTTAAGGGCCGTGAGCCAAAATCCGTCAAATGGTCCATCAAGGCAATAAACCAACTCCTCTTTATAATCAATATACAAACAGTATCTAATGAAAAATAAAAATAAAAGTGTGAATCTCGATTTTCGATTTTGGCGAGTTGTCGAGTCGTTTAACGCGTTATTATTTACTAATCCATTTATTAGTCCATTCAGGTTCAATGTTGACAAATTCAATTTGACCTCTTAAACAAACAGACACAAAAAATATCTGACGATAATTAACTGACATTAGAATGTTATTGATACATTTCAGAAACCAAAAAATAAAAAAATAAAATATTTCGGCTTACGTATAATTTGAATTTGTTTTTATTTAAAAACTACATTCGATGAGAAACAAATTAAGTTATCAAACAAATTATACGGTACATTGGTTGTGGCCGGCTTTCACTGTTTCCCAGTGGCGCCATTATGTTTAAGTTTTTTGAGAATTTTTTTTTTGTGAAATATAACGGCACACCTAGTGTACCGGAAAATTACGGTGAAAAAGTAAAATTGGAAGTCAAAAATTTCTATAAAATCAGGTTTTTTTAATTTTTTTAAGTTTCCAAATGACATCATTTTATATAAGTTAAAAAATGTATTGATTAAAAATATTATTAATTTTAATATCGTCCAAAATATACCAAAAGATCTTATATCTTATCTCACCCTTTTTCATTTTTACCCAGTAAAATATGGCGGTTTTTTACCCCAAGGGAAATTCGCGCAAAGTTGCACGAATCCCTCAAAAATCCCCATCAGTGAAAAAAACCATGAAATATGCAAAATTTCATGAAAAAAAAATAGTGGAAAAATCGGGAAGATTAACCATTAAACAGTTGGGCGCTANATTCGATGAGAAACAAATTTACATTCGAAGAAAATCTGTGAAGGTAGATTTTTTTTTTGTTAGGTATTTTCGAAATAAGTTATCAAACAAATTATACGGTACATTGGTTGCGGCCGGCTTTCACTGTTTCCCAGTGGCGCCATTATGTTTAAGTTTTTTGATAATTTTTTTTTTGTGAAACATAACGGCACACCTAGTGTACCGGAAAATTACTATGAAAAAGTAAAATTGGAAGTCAAAAATTTCTATAAAATCAGGTTTTTTTTAATTTTTTTAAGTTTCCAAATGACATCATTTTATATAAGTTAACAAATGTATTGATTAAAAATATTATTAATTTTAATATCGTCCAAAAATACCAAAAGATCTTATATCTTATCTCACCCTTTTTCATTTTTTCCCAGTAAAATATGGCGGTTTTTTACCCCAAGGGAAATTCGCGCAAAGTTGCACGAATCCCTCAAAATCCCCATCAGTGAAAAAAACCATGAAATATGCAAAATCGGTGACCTAATTTCATGAAAAAAATAGTGGAAAAATCGGGAAGATTAACCATTAAACAGTTGGGCGCGAATTACCCCCTACGGGTTAGGAATTACCTAACCCCCTACTTTAAGGAGGTTTGTTCCTAAGAAAAGACTGTCAAAGTTACAGACACACATTTTATTTCACGGTAAAGACTTTTTCAATGCGAGAGTGGAATTTACGTTTATTCCTTAGGGACAGAGAAAATTGCCCTATCAGTAAAATAGACAGAGTTGATTTGAAGAAAATATTATCTTTTCATCGTCTCAACATGAACGAAAGTACAGACTAAAACAGAGACTTCACTGAAGTGTTGTTTGTTGAAATTCATCTAAGTTTCGGCTATATTTGCAGATTTCGAAAAGAAACAAACCTACATTTTTTCAGAAATTTACGATTTTTATTTCCAGTTCCAACTTCCTCAACAAGAACGTTTTTCGGCCCTAGCCGAATTGGCAGAAGAAGAGATGTTTTAAAATGTATCACAAACGTTACCAGTTTCGGATTCTACCAATTCGGCAAGAGCCTTTTTGAGGAGAAAATGTTTGTTGAGAGAGAGACAGGACTGTAATTTTTATACTCAAATATAAAATCATCTTGGACTAAACTTTTGAACACAGCTATTGAAACATAAATGGTATGGCACTTAATTAAATCTCTTATTCGAAATCATTCCTAGTGTTGATGCCATTTTTTTTCATTTTTAGTCAGTGGTTTCGGTGGCCTCTTGATTAATCGTTTCAAGCGGCGGAATTCCCAGAATTTTATACAAATTGCCAAATGCCGCCAGTCGCAGAGCATGTTGAGCACTGGATAATAATTTATTATTTATGGCTTAGAATATTGTGAAAAATGACCAACAAAATAAATAAATTGCCAGCTTACCTAGCAGTAACATCTTCGCACTCTTGGTCACTCATTTCCCACATGGCATTAATTGGCTCTCGTTCACACGGATCCACAATTCCAGTTCCGCCTTGCACAAATATATTTGATTTCATGTCAAAAATAAACATAATTTTCTTTATTTTTTTTGTTTTGGAAAAAAATGTCAACCTTATCCCGTAAGTGTGGAGTCTAACACCCAAAAATTCAGTTTTAAATTTTGCACGATGACTCATTTTTGATGATTACGAAGAACGGCTGAATCGTTACGATTAGGGTCTCCACAACGTATTAACCAGAACCCGAAGATTCATGAGTTTTTAGAATAAAAAATTAAACAAAACAAACAAGCAAACAAACATTAAGTTTGACACGAACTTGTTTATACGATTTTTAAACCCGATTTTTCAACACAATTTTTCAACACAATTTTCAAACATGCTTGAATACGAGTGTAGAAACCGATTCTGGGTCAATTGAATTGTACTACACTTGCATCAAAAATAAAATTTGATGACGAAATGAATATTAATATTAGGGTTCCGAAATTTTTTACAACTACTACACAATTGTTTCATTTGTTTTTTTCGGATTTTGGATATTGTGGGTGACCTTATAACCAACCCCCTGTACTAATTAGATATTGGTGTGAGCAAAAAAGTGTCACCGAGTAAAATAGTTGAAATATACATCGATAAAAAAACAAGTTGAAATAACTGAAGACTGTTTACCGTGCGAGATGACTCCGGCTGCCAGTAAACTGAAAACCCTTTGGATGCCGTCAGCAATAGGTAATGGCCGCTCAGCCGATTCAAGGGCCTTTTGGACAACAATCTGAATGTTCCAATCGGATAAGACATTCCACGTTGGAACACGCTAGAAAAAATAGTTGGACTTAAGTCTTCTGTGCAAATGCATACACTCTACCAAATTAAAAAAAAGTTAATCAGGCTTAAATAGCCGAATAAGAGGAAATTTTAAATATTATTTCAAAACTTTTTCCACGTACTCTTTTAACATTATTTTAACACGATTTTAACGTTATTTTTATACTACTTTTAGCACGATTTGTTCACCAAGATTTTTTTTAACACTATTTTAACACGATTTTTAACGTTATTTTTAATACCACTTTTAACTCGATATTTTAATCGTGAATGTTCCAATTTGAGAGAAAATTCCACGTTAGCACACACTAGAAAAAATTGCTCAGATTTTGATTCACGAAGAAGTGCACCCCCTAGCGATGAGTCATGTTTTACTCACTAGTGACATATCTCGCAGCAGACGCGACACCTCCAAACAGTTTTGGAGCTTCATTGCACACACCTAAAATATAATGCTAAATAACTTTTTGGACGTCAGCTGAAAAGACGAAAAAAATTAAATGTAGGGGTGATTATAACTTTAAAAAAAATAGTAAATTCAATGAAAATAAATTACTAAAACCTAAAAAGCACCTAATAGCAACATAAAGGCCCGAACTTATACATATATATTATAAACCGTATGAATTTCACACTTGAAGAATTGTGATTGGCGCTCTTAAAGCTTTGTTCGTATAATTTTAGCACAATTTTAGCAAGAAAAAAGACATGACTTATGGTGAAAAAACTGCTTGACCGTAGTGTAAAAAACTGATTTGACCTTATAGCGGTTAAAATATCAGATCTTATAATCAGCCCCCCTGCAGCAAGTTTAATTTTAAACGACTTAATTATCCTTTTTTATTTCTTCAATATCCGATATTTCGATATAGTTATGACAGAAATGCAAAACTTACGTGATACCACTTTGCTCGTCGTAAGTCCGCCAACGCACGTAGACATTTTTCATTGGCGATAAGGTCATACATTTCTGGAGTCATTTCAACCTTAACTTCATCTTCGGCCTTGAGTGCCGGTCNCCTAATAGCAACATAAAGGCCAGAACTTATACATATATATTATAAACTACAGTATACATATGAATTTCACACTTGAGGAATTGTGATTGGCGCTCTTAAAGCTTGGTTCGTATAATTTTAGCACAATTTTAGCAAGAAAAAAGACATGATTTATGGTGAAAAAACTGCTTGACCGTAGTGTAAAAAACTGACTTGACCTTATAGCGGTTTAAAATTTAATTAAACGACTTAATTATTCTTTTTTATTTCTTCAATATCCGATATTTCGATATAGTTATGACAGAAATGCAAAACTTACGTGATACCACTTTGCTCGTCGTAAGTCCGCCAACGCACGTAGACATTTTTCATTGGCGATAAGGTCATACATTTCTGGAGTCATTTCAACCTTAACTTCATCTTCGGCCTTGAGTGCCGGTCGACATTTGGTTGATGCTAGAGATAGAAGCACGGTGACCTGCGGCTCGGCAAGTCGGAATAATTCGATCCCACCGAGATCTCGAACGGGCACCACTTAATAAAATCAATTTTATCAGGTTTTTGTCAAAGGGTTAACCCTAAACCATCATCTTATTTTGATCCAAATATATACCGGAAAACTATTTTTTGATTTAACTAGAGGTGGGCAGGAATTGATTTTTTGTGATTTATTTAACTCAAGATGTGTGGTTATGAGGCATTCAAAACAATAAAATAAGACCATATGGTTTTAAGATTTCCAAACCAATCTCCTACAGTTTATATAAAATATAACCTTTGTAATTTTCATGATACGTGGAGCTGAAATGGGCCTCAACAGCTTTGGCAATTTTGTCCAGAAGGGTAAATGTGGGTTTTTCTTTTGTCATCAAAACCGCCAAAAATTCTTTTTCGCCTTTCAAGTTCATCTGTGCCGAGAGGGCGCCTACCTTCATCACGCCACAAATTTCGCGTAATTCCTCCTTATTTTTAATTGTGCCATTTTTGAGCGCTTCGACATTCTCGGGCAGTTCGCATACCCTCTTCAGAAAACCATCCGAGATTTCTTTTAGACTTTTTTCAATGTGATCCATAAAAAGTGTGACGGCATTTAGAAAATTGGTGTCTGGAGTTATCGTTTCCAATTTTACCTTGAAAATACGTTATTTAATCAAAAACCACTTTATCCACAAAAAAGGTACGAAAAAACTAAACATGAAGCCCCGAAATACACTGAATCACGGTAGTAAGGACCGGAAAAAAATTTCACTAGTTCATGTGAGGATACGATTTGCGAATTTCTCCCCGATTTTTTCACTAGTTCATGTAAACATGAATTGGAATTTTCTTCCAGTTCATATGAATTGGAAAATCGTTTCCGGTTCATATGAATTGGAATTTTCTTCCAGTTCATATGAAATGGAAAATCTTTTCCGGTTCATCTGGATTGGAATTTTCTTCCAGAAAATTTTCCCGGTTCATATGAGTTCGAATTTTCTTCCGGTTCATATGAATTAGAAAATATTTTCCGGTTCATATGAATTGGAAAATTGTTCTGGTTCATATGGGTTGAAAAATTGTTCTGGTTTATATGAACTAGAAATTGTCACTGGTTCATATGAGTTGGAAATTTTCACTGGTTCATATGAGTTGGATAGTGACTTAGGGTTAGGGTCCCAATTAGGGGTAGGGTTAAGCCTAGGGTTCCAATATTGATGAGACAATTTTCATGTTTCACATGAACCAGCAAATCCAATCCAGATGGTCCGTCCATACTCATTCTGCGGCAAGCGGTCCATACTACCGTGATCGAGTGTAGTAAAACCCAAATTAATTCACTGTAGAACTAAAAGCATAAGTTCAAAAATGTCCGAGGACACCCCGTACATGTCC
>SCLG01000014.1:1083067-1120790 GCA_004367875.1 Oikopleura albicans | reverse complement strand
TTGTTTTTTGGTTGGGGGTTAAAAACGCTGATGCCGTGTCGATAGCGAGCGCTTTTTTCACCGCAGACTTACAGTCAATGTAGAAATGGCGAAAATCAAAAATCAGAAACGAACAATAAAAGATAAAAAAACGATGTAAAAATATGTTTTTTTGGAGTTGAAAATCGTGTATATATTTGCGTTTATTTATGGGTGTGTGTTCAGTTGGGTCAATCCCGAGTCCGATTTCGGAGCATTCGGTGTCAATCCAGCTCATTCTCTCCATTCCATTACTACCATGGTAACTGCGCCTCAACAACAAATAACGGTCGGGAAATTCGGTAGAAGAAATTTTAAGTTACACAAGGGGTATACCAATGTTTGAAAAACGGGGGAATCGAACCTACTACCTGCTAGTCCAAATCTGGGTATGACGCTAGGAGGTTACAGGTTCGATTCCCGCACTTCAGTTAGGCTTTTCGGTACCCTTAGGCAATATAAAATTATCTCATTATAGAATATATACTGTATGTACGGTATACTGGTTGTTGGTAACCCACATTTTCCATATATATATCAGAAAACGCGTATGCGTCAAACCCATTTGCTTATAATATGCCCAAACCGTTCATATTCGCAACGGCCAAGCATAGACACACAGTATATATCACATAAACCGACCGCATTTAGAATCGCTAGATGTTCCACTGCGCGTACAAAAACAAATACTCATGGAAAGGGGCCTATAGTATATGAAACGCAGTAACTGGAACCACGGTTAATCGGTTAGATGAGGAAACTCGATTTTTTTTGTTTGATAAAAGTTGAAAACAAGTTTTTCTCTGACGAATAAAAAGACATTTTGAATGCATTTTTTACTCTTGAAATTCCAGTTACTACGATGGCCCCATGTATGATTGAAAAAGTTTATATATTTTTCGTCTGTCAAAGACATTTTTCGAAAAGCTTCGTGGGGAGGGGTTTTCTCACTAGCAGAGGCAACGAGAATGATATGAACCTAATATCAATCAAACAGTAAGTATAAGCCTATAAGTTGACTAAAAAAATAAAAAATCTAAAAATGGGGACCTAGTTTTTCTTATAATAAGCCTAACAAATACGCTAGAAGGATGCAGATATTGAACGGAGTTTTTTTTTCGTCTTCTGTTTTTTATTAATTTCTATCCATCTAAACCGCTGCCTTGTGATGACCCTTCAGCTGCGGCTTCCATCTTATCAGCAGCCTGGCAAAAGTAATCAGCGAACTCGCCAAAGTACTTTTCTGGAACTAAAATGCCAGAAATGTTAGTTGACCCTTCTTTTAAGTCGGAAATAAGGTATTTCTGTACATGTGTCATATAACCATTTAACATTAAATTGTAATTTGACTCCCCTTTTTTTGTAAATTTTGACACTTTTATTGGTATATTATATGACCAACTGGAAATTACGTGAAAGAGGTGAAATTTTGTAATATACACCCCCAAAAGTATACCTCTAAAAGTATCAAAATTTACAAAAAAAAGGGTGTCAAATTACAATTTAATGTTGAATGGTTACATGAATCATATATTTTACAAAAAATGTAATCTAACACCATTTTTAACTATTTACACAAACAACATATTACAAAAATGACTCCAGTAGTTTATCATGAGCAGCATGTATATTCATTGTAATGAATTAAATGGAACATTTATATTTCCTAAGTTAGGGAGCCTAACAGTAATCATATAACATTAAGACTTACTTGTTATAGCCTGACGGTAAAACCGAGTTTGCTCAGTAACGCGCAAGAAAATGCCTCGTTGATTTTGTCCTGCGTCAAGAAAGAACTAAATTAATGGCGTAAATAATATCGATGTATTAATAAACCGTGTGTTACCTGCTTGGTTCTCTTATCCCCGATAACAGCCGGTTTGGGTAGTTCAAATTGGTCCTCCTCAACGGCACCATATTCATCAATCAGTCCGGTTAGAGTGTCGCGAAATTCGATCATACCTAGAAAATTAAATCTCCAAAAATCCTATCGACTGAAGGTTCTGCCATTTCCCGAAAAAAAACGTAAAAAGGCATGATTTTAAAGATTTGTTTTTACAAAAAGCATGTTTCTGAAAAAAAACTGACGTGACCTTAGTGCAAGAAGAAACTGACTTGACCTTCTTGCAAAAAAAACTGACTTGACCTTATAATTGTCACACGCTGTGACCTTAAAACCACATCCCTTCTTCGAATAGTCCTTCTTCGATAGTCCGATTTTCCATAGAATAACAAAAAAAGTTGTCTACGGCGGTCTGGTAACCAAACTTTGATTATAAGGTCGGACATAAAAAACCTTAAGTTCCCTCAAAGTCATATTTTTTATGAGTTTACCTTGTGCGGGTAGTACGATCTGTGGCGGTGGGCCCTGGTTTTGGCCTTGACCGCCTTGATTTCCATTGTAAGCCGTTTGCTGTCGAATTCGTAAATACCTTAGAATAGGTTTATTTAGAACCACCACAAAAGTAAAAAAAAATTAATTTTTTGAAATCTTCCGGAACACGACCTTGAAAAGACACAAAACCGGAATATTTTGTATATTATATGTACATATATGTACACATGTAATGTTTTGTGATTTCCAAAACTGACCTGCCACGGTTGTTTTCCTTCAGATCCAAAAAGTATCTTCGTGATTCTCGATGAAGTCTTTCTGTTTTGAGTGGCCTTTGCCGTTCTTCTGCCGGTTGATCGGGGTCAGATGGACCCAATTGGGCATAGTGTTCAATAAAGTCGCCTAGAAGAATTTTTAGCTTCAATTAGAGTGGTAACATAACTAGTTAGCTAATGAATAGTTGTTGAACCTATATTTGTATTACAAATTATGTAATTATGAATTTATAAAACTTACCCAACAAATCACGAAATTCCGCCGCTGTCGCCATGGATAAGGTCAATCTGGATTTGTTACCGCCTGGTGATACTTCGGCAACCTTGACGAACCTAATTAAAAGCAAATATATTTGAGCAAAAATAAGAGCTAAAATAATTGGGAGGTCTTCACCTATTTTATTTTTTTTTTGATCAGTGAATCATCCCGACTATTTTTATCATCTGAGCAGTTATGTTGCAACAGTAAGAACACAACATAACTGTTTTACATTTGTAAATTATGAAGTTTTCGCAATGACGAAATATTATAACTAACTTCATATGAAATTTCATATGAAAACAAGATAAAATATTACATAAATGCGTACAACATAAATGCAGAAGTGGTATAATTGAAATGGGGACTTTTTGTGAAAAAATCCTTGCGTTTACACTAGTACATACATTCCTCGGTCGTTCTTTTTTACATCCAAGTAGAACCGTTTGTTTTGGATTAGGACCATTTTTGAGGCGAGCTCCTTGGTATCCCCATTTCCTTGTTCTCCTTCTCCTTGATCCTTAGCCATCGATCCAAACCTTCAAAAAGGACAAGATTCAGCTTTTTGAAAATTTTAAACGTAGGCATACAGTGCTCAAAAACTAAAACGAACTATACAAGCGTACATTAATGTAGTTTCACATAAAAAAGCGGATCGTCAAACAACGGTTGATTATAATAAACGAACTCTTATTTGGCGCAACCATCAATTTGGACCGGTCAAAAAACAGCTTTAATAATATAAGCAAAACTGGAATTATTTCGCCGCTATGAGGTCTGGGAGTTTAAGAATTCCACAAATTAGATTAAAAATCGGAAAATAGATCTTGTAGCATTTCTCAAGGATGGATTTTTTTTCGAAATTTCACTCATAAGAGGAAAGAGGTACTGGTAAAAGTACCGATAACAAAACATTGAAAACACACAACAACATGAAATTTTATAACATTATACAGTCAAGGGTTGAATGGAAAAAAAAAAAATAGTTTTGATGAAAATTTTTTTATCTAAATTTTTCTAGAAAAAAATTATTTTCCCTGCTGAGGCTCTAATCATGCACTTCTGTGAAGGTTTAACAAAGCACAAAGCGACTGGTATACAAGTACTTATTCAGTATTATGGTTTGCATGTTGGTAATTTTGGTCGGATATTTCTAATATATTTTTAGTATACTAAAAAACGAAAAGGTATCCAATTTATTTTCGGCGGGAAACCCAATGCTCATATGAACACTCTATGGCAGCTTTTTTGATCGGTCCATAACATTTTGTAATTTTAAATATGATTTGACATACAAAATTGAAATTATAGTTGTCAAAGAGTATAAGACCTCGCTACATTAACTTATAACAATGAGTTGATGACACATCACCAGATGATTGGTTTCTAAGCAACTATCGTTTTTTAACCCGATACCGTAAATACGCGTATTATTGTGCGCGAGATCTTCAAAATAGATGCATGTGATACGTGTATAAAGAGCGATTGAGATGAAAGCGAACTGATTTTGGTTCATTCTGAACCAATAGTGCATTCCAATAGTGAGCCACGATTCCAAATTCAGAACGAACCAAAATCAGTTCGCTTTCATATCACAACGCCATTATGATGTGGATTGAAAACGATCAAAAACGGCTTATAGCGATGATTAGCTTAAAAACCCTACATCTGGTCGACATAGAAAGATTTAACAATGTCGGCTGCAATTTAAAACATTTATTTTTAACGCAGTAAACGCCTTCCACATCTGAAAGACAAATATAATTAGTCTAAATCATTTCAATATTGCCGTTTTTTTTGTTTTCGTCATTGAAATGATGATCATGTTTATGAACATTATGGGAGTTGGATAAAAAAAGAAATGTCATTCTCCGATCGGCGGCAGGATTAATCATGTTGGAAACGCTTATTAACAAAAATTTCGCTGCAGTCGTTCACAAATTAGCTCAAGCGTCAATTAAAAATGGTATACCAATATGTTATAACACATTTCCAGAAATCCAGGGTATAAATGCCAACTGATACTGTATCAAAATCCGATTAATTATCCGAAAATTTAGATAAAGCTAGAAAATTTTGACCCTACCTTTGTAAAAAGCCTCACAAAGCTGAAATATTTAATTATGGCTTATAAGCCATATGGAATCATGGATTATTATATGAAATTACTATAGTAATTTGGGTTACATTTTCAAGCTTGAATAGCCTACACGGGGAGCGCCAATTAAGGGTAGGTTTCGTGTTTTTCGAAACCTACCCTTACTTGGCGCCCCTACCCTTACTTGGCATTGTCACTTATACCAGTTTTGTCTTATTTTGATATGACACGTTAATTCTACAATTTTATTGAAAATATACACCACCTACCTGCTTAAAGTAACAGTTTTTTGTAGACTTAAGTCCGTAATTTCCAGAAGTCGCAGAATATAAAATCTGGAAGAAAAAAATAATATATACAAAATACCGACCTCTGATATATAATATTCAAATAACGCTTGAGCTCATTTGAAAACAACCCTTTCTTGTTCTTTCTGTATTTCTCCGGGGGTGCCAAAAACGAAATAAATTGTTGCTCAGCGTCTTCTCCTTCGGTCCCGGTCTCGACTTCGTGATCGTGAGCGTCGGTCCCGCGTGGAGCGGTCTCGCGATCGATCACGATCACCACGGCGATCACTGCGGCTGGCGGTTCTCGATCTATCGTCGCGGTCATCACGCCGCCCACCGCCTCCCCCGCTACTGCCGCCGCCGCCACCACGATCATCACGCCGCGCCGAGGACTGTTCATCACGTTCGCGGGAGCGGCGGCGATCACGAGAGCGATAATCCCCATCGCCGCCACCGCCATCGGCCCGATAAGAGCCGCGCTGCTCCCGATCATTGGGCCGCGAGGACGAGCGATGGCGTGCAAAATTTCGATTGTCGATTCGACTGTCTACGCGCTCGTCCTGGCGTTCAACTTTAACATCGTCTAGTCGCTCTTGCTTCACGTTCATTTCTAGACCGCAATTGTTAATTGAATTAAAAAAATATAGTACTAGTAGTAATGGGGTCTATTATAACGTCACGTGACACGCATGATGAAGCGAAAAAAATTTTTTTTTTCAAAGGGTGGAATAATTTCCACCAATCTTTTGGAAAAATTCATATTTTAGGACTTTTGTCAAACCAATGAAATTTTTACCAAAGACCAGGTTTTTTCAAATAATCCTTTTAACGTCTAGATGCGTCTTATCTATCGTATATCGTGATGATTTTATCATTTTTTGTGAGGAGATATGGTTTAGAAATTGTATTACCTGAATGATGATGACCCATGTGCATAGGCGGCATACTTCCCATTGGTGGCATTCCGGGCGGCATCGGAGGCATGCCCGGTGGCATTCCGGGCATTCCAGGCCGCGGCGGCATACCAAAGGGTGGCATTGGCATTCCGGGTCGAGGTGGCATCATCGGCATGCCCATGGGCATTGGTGGCATTCCGGGAATGGGGATTGGCGGCATTCCGGGCGGCATACCACGTGGCGGCGGGCCCGAGGGCATGCGGGGCGGGGCGGACCGCCTCTCACGATGCTCGCTTTGCGGTTCGCTTTTGACGCGGTCTGATAAACGCGGCGGTGGCCCGCCCGACTGTATCACCGGCGGCGGATTCGACGACATTATCGGACGCATGGGCATCTCATGTTTTGAGGGGGATTTGCCGGGCGGCGTCGGAAACATTATCGAACGGGATCGACTAATGTGACCCGCACGCTCTCGAATATTGCGTTGCCTTTCAGAATAAAGGCGCCAACTCGACTCCGTAAAACTTAATCATTATTTAAATGTTACGTTATAAATAAACCGGATTAGACTTTATTAGTGGAGGATTGTTATAACTTTTATAACCACTGAAAGGTTAATATTAATTAACTGACTCGACGTTTTTTCATGATACAAAAACTACCCAGCGTCTAACATGAATTCCCGATGTTCGTTTTGTATTTTTAAAAAATTCCATTTTTTTCCCGGACGAATAATTTGTTTTCTCAAACTCACACTTATGATGCAGTTCGATTCATAGAGCACAAATCTAAAATGAAAAATATGAAAAAAGCCGCAGGTTTAGCCGCTAGAGATTATTTCTTGACTCCGGAAGGCCTTTCATGGAGAAAAAAAAATATAAAAAACTGGAATCTTCCAATCTATAAAATACGAAAGAAAAAACGCCTCAGAATCCACGTTACATGCTTCAAGTACAGATATTTATAATGCCATAAAGCTTCTTGGAAAATAAAAATTATTAAAATCTTACCCATAATTGAAGTAATCTGACAAGTCTGAACCTGGCTTTTGCCATGGCTTTTCAATCAGAGCATCGATTTCCGGATTTGGAATTACTTTGGCTATTTCAACTTGTGGTAGACGGGCTTCTTGACTTGATTTTCGGTTCTAAAACATATTTTTAGGTACCTGAACACATGAGAGTAGTGAATACCTGTTGAAGATTTATACTTGTTGGGCCAACAATTGGGTCTAGCTCGATATTTATCGATCCATCCGAGTCGGAATCGTCGCTGTCGTTTTCTATTATAAAATATTTTCACGGCGCCTTTTTCTTCATGCAAGAAAAGCGTAAAAAGTAACGGTCACACCTTCTGACCTTATAAGTTATAACCAGACCCCATGTATTATAAAAGTGGACCCAACCCAAAACCGAATGGACTACTGAACCCAGGCAAAAATAAAACTTTATTTCCACTTGGACCCTACCCTAAAAATCGAGTCCAAGCTGGGTAATGTAAAAAAAAGTCGGAATAGGGTAAATAAATACCGGACCCGAAATTACGCAATACACAGAAACCAGTACTAGGTATAAGTGACCGTACCATTTTGTGATGTTTCTTTTGTTTCCTCGTTTGGTTCATCTGTATTTTCTGTATTTTCTTCATTTTCATTTTTATCTAATTCATCAACATGATTGCTCGTTTTTAGGTTGCTCTCCACTTGTGAAATGGCGACCTCTGCCGACATTACAAAGATAAAGAGTCTAAATTCAATCAAAATTTGTAACGATTTTTTTTTCGTTTTTTCACTGAGTGATTTGCGGGACCATAATTTGAGACAGACGAATCCACCAACTCAAGAATTACAATTATTATTTTTTGTTGGGTGGGTGAATCGAAAATTTGCGTACAGCTGTAACCCAGTAATAGATATAAAATTATTTTTCTTTTTTTTTCGACGAGGCACTTTTTCCGATTTCAAACCGGAAATTCCGTTTTTTTTTAAGAATCGCACGATAGAATTTTATGACAGTGAAGTATATCACTTTAAACGGAGTTTTTCGCCTTTTCCCAAATTTAAATTTCACCGCAAAACAATCATTTTTTACATGACGAAATGGGTTTTTCTATCTATAGCAGAAGGAGAAGAAAATGTGGCAGAAATACATAGAATGGAATTAGTAGCTCATCTTTTTGCGGGGGTCCTCGTTTGATGGTGCGGGAGCGGGTTTTTTCATCCACGGTGCGGTCTCGATTGACGCGCTTCCCTTTTCGCCCAAAAATGCCGAGGCCGCTTGAGCTGCCGCCTAAAACACAAAACTCTAATTTAAGATTTTGTAATAGATACAGGTTTTTTAACCCGACATGCCCTTTTGGAAATAACAGTAAAAATTTCAAAAAGTGTTCTTTCAAATGGGTTGAGCGAAAGCATAAATAAACCAGCATTTAACAAAAATAATTGTTTCAAATGCACGCTGTTTTTCGCCCACGCGCGTATTCTAGCTCACTTTCGGAAAAAAATTTTGGCTCGACTCTGTTTTTGAAAACAAAAACGAGAACGGGGATAGGCGCTGGGACGGTACCTACTCCTCCTGAAGGGCGACTTTTTTTTTAATTTGAACTATGCATGTACCTGTGCCCAATATGACAAATCAGCTTCTTGGCGTTTTTGCGTGAATGTTTCATCCTGTTTTTCGAGAAACTTCTTTCGCGCTGGCGTAATATCTTCATATTTATAATGTTGCCTTAAGAAAAAAATGTTCAATTTAATACCTAACGATAATAATTATAATTTTTTATAATACATTATATTATATTATAATTTTTTAATAATTATAATTTATCATAAGTTAACTTAAGTTAAATAAATTAAAAAAAAAAGTCTTACTTGTTATAAAATCTAGCTTCTTTTCGTTTAATTGCCCACTTCGAAGCAAAATCTTCCCATTTCTAAAAGTAATATATTAAACATGTACTAATGGTCTTTGATTATACTTACATATTTCTGTTCAAAGTCCTGGTCCCAATTATCATAATAGGATCGTCTATTTTTGCTGGCACCTTGTCCATGAAGATTATCATAGGTGAGATCTTTCCACTGGTCTCGCGCCATCTCACTTTCCCGATATCCCCCGTAGCCGTACGAGTCAGATATAAATTTATTCACGCCGTTCTTTCCCGCCATCACCTCGGGCTCGGCCTTTTTGTCATAATCCCAATGAATTTCTTGTCGCCGACGATTTTGACCGTCGCCGCTACCGCTCGAAATACCTTTGGTCGCGTTCTTTTTTCGCATCACACAAATTTCGTGACAACAGAGCGCCGTTTGAGTTTTAAGACATGATTTTAAAGATTTTTTCCCACAGACGTGTTTTTTTTTTAGTAGGACCAGAACGACCACGCTGCACTGTCCATCACCCACAGCAAATACCAGAAATGGTACAGACATGGTTAATACCTTAAAATGTTCCTGAGATTGTGGGCCAACTTAAAAGCTTGGTCCCGTGACCCCACGAGCCACCTACCGGAAATGGCAGCAGGTGCAATTTCCGGTTTATATTTTGAAACAATTTAATAGCACTTTTCTCAGGGTATATAAGGTATTTCTGGCTCAAAATTTGCCAACAAAGTAACCCTCAAAAGAAAGCCCTGGTCGAGCTGAATCCGATCGTGGTATTTAAAAATTTATATTGCCACCAGTTGGCGTAATATGATCCCAAAAAGTGTCAAATTACAAAGTGGTCAAATCTCGGTCATATGACCCCTCAAAAGAAAGCCCTGGTCGAGCTGAATCCGATCGTAGTATTTAAAAAAATATATGGCCACCAGTTGGCGTAATATGACCCAAAATATTGGCGTGGCTGCTCTGTCATGGGACTGGTTACACGCGTGCTCTCAGCCCCGCTTCGCGGGTCTGCTCTGTCATTGGACTGGTTACACGTGTGCTTTCAGCCCCGCTTCGCGGGGCTGCTCTGTAATGGGACTGGTTACACGCGTGCTCTCAGTCCCGCTTCGCCGGGCTGCTCTGTCATGGGACTGGTTACACGCGTGCTCTCAGCCTCACTTCGCGTGGCTGCTCTGTCATGGGACTGGTTATACGCGTGCTCTCAGCCCCGCTTTGCGGGACTGCTCTATCATGGGACTGGTTACACGCGCGCCTTGTCATTGGACTGGTTGCTTTTGTACCACTTTTTTGGGTCATATTACGCCAACTGGTAGTCATATAATTTTTTAAATACACAGGGTGCGCCGTTATGTTTCGCGCCGTTATGTTTCACCTGTCCCCGCTCGTGCCGTTATGTTTCACTTTTTTTCGGAAAAATTTTCCAGCTTATCCGCCTACGCCCTGCGCCGTTATGTTTCACCTGAGGCACAAANTGAAAATATCAAATGATAATTAGACTTAGTGGGAAACAGGGATTATTATTTAGTTTTAATAATTCAACCAAATATTTTTGAACTAAATCCGCAACTCTAAGCTAACTGTTGGCCGCAAAGGTTTGAGCAATGCGAAAAAAAATGCGACCTTTATACATGGTTTCCGCGGCAAACTTGGCGCGTTTGATTTCTTCCTGTTTGTCGAGCAGTTCTTTTTCCATTCGGGCTTTCTTTTCCTCCCGATGCTTCGCTCTAAATTGGCGTTTTTAATAATTGATTTTTATTTCGTTAAAATGAGGTTAGATTTGAATGCGCTAAGTGGCCCTTAAGCGAATTTTTAAAACTGAAGGTTAAGGAGGTTGGTGACCCTATTTTTCAAAAAAATAGGGACTCCGAAAGTAAGTCATAAATGAAGAGAAATCTCGTCGCGACGCGTCGTAAAATTGAAATGTGTCTATTTTTTTAAAGTCATTTTTACTAAAGTCACCCATAAGATACAACTGTATCAGTGTATGTACAGCCACTTGGCCACTTGGCTGTTGATATATCTTTATATCTTTTGAAATTCCTTAAAATTTTACAAATGCATTTAAATGTAAAATAATAAAGTGGAAAATTTGAGATCTCTTACTTTTCTTCATCGGTCATGTCCATAGGCTTAGGTTGGTTTGGGTCTATTTCTTCCTCATCTTCTGAAATTTCGGCCTCTTCAAGAGCAATTTGGGCCTCAATCTCGCTCAATGGAGTCGTATCACATATCGAATCACGTGGGTCCAATTGTGATCCCCCACCATACATCATCGACACTTTAATTAGGGTGAAAGCAAACTAAGAGTTTGGGAATACTAAACCCCAATTGGACGTGACAAAAAATGTAATTTAGCAGATGTCCCACACAGTGAACTTTTCTTACAAAACAAATGCAAAATATAAATTATATAATATGCAAAATTTTCTAGAATATGACGGAAGAGGCATTTCATGAGAGATGACTCTTTCGTCATACTCCGGAAACTTTTGTCTGTTTGCAAAGAGGACTTTTTCGAAGCCTAACCTTTAAATGGGGGAAACGTTTATACCAAAGTTTTTCGTCAAGCATGTATGTTTATTTTATTTGTGAAATTTTTTGAAAAACAAGATGCGGTCACCCTAACTTTAATGTATGTTTTTCCAGAGAACTCAACCTGGCCCTGGTTTTCTTTCCAGTACTCTTCTGGCTCTTCGTCCTTTTCCATCCAACCGGTTGGTAATTCTAGAAGTTCTTCATCGTCTGAATCCTGCTCCCACTGCTTCATTTCCAGCCAGGCCAGCTGATCTTTTGATGGCAGCTTTTTCTCGAAACCGAAACCACCCTGTTTTCAGGTTTTTTATAATGATTATAAGTATGAGCTTTAATTAAATATACATAGAGGGTGGTTAAAAGGTCCAAAGGAAAATGACCATATGACCTTAAAGTTGCATTTTCAAAAGATCATGGTGTATGGTCTTTTAAGACTTTATAACCATCTGTAAAAATAGGACCATTAGAAGCTATTATTTGCAAAAAGACAATAAGACGTTATAAAATAAATAATAATAAAACCGGACCTTACGACCAAACATATAATTTCGATGAAAGCACGATAAGAAATGATCCCATAATTCGGATTCCATCATTTCGGCAAACTTTCCCGTTTTGCACCGTCTCATCCAGGACATTGATGCATGTACATTTTCGGGTTTTAAACCACCCAAAAGTCGCAAAAATTTTTCGGCTTTTTGGTCTGTACGGAATTCTTCACGGACTTTTCGGGGCATATCTTCGACAGTAATTACTCGTCCTCGTTTTCTCTTTTTGCGACGTTTTTTAGCCGGCGGGTCCGAGGGCGTCGGGTTAAGGGGCATATCTTCTTCGGACTCTGACATGTCTAAAAAACAAAACTATGTATTGTTGGCTTAATTTATCGATGCAGCATCTTCAACAAGCTAAATAGTCTTTTTAGGGAAGTCATTTCTTAGTCGGAGTCAAACTTAAAAATAAAATATCTTGAGCTATTTACTAAAATAACCAGATAAAATTATGCAGCTTAGTCACCACTCTTCCATACAGAGTGTGCGCCGTTAACCATCTAATTTTGAGCCATGTTCCCGCTACAATGGCATCTAATTCACTGCGGACTCTTTGTATAAAAAACTTTGGTAGTAACCGTAAAGTAAATGCGTTTTTTGACTGATAGGTAAAAATTTGACTTGATGGTATAATTTATAACATCAAGTCAAATTTTAACCTTAAGAAATATCAGTCAAAAAACGCATTTACTGTACAATTGTTACCAAAGTTTTGTATACATAGAGTCTGCAGTGAATTAGATGCCCTTGAAGCGGAAAAATAGCTCAAAATTAGATGGTTTATAACTTATAAAGGTCATATTATCATACATTAAAACCACAACCTCTGTATCTACATTATCTTCGCTGGTTTCCGATATATTTTATGTTTGAGTTCCCCTAAAAATCGAATAACTACGAAGTACGAAGAGATGTTTCTCTGTAAATTATTCTCGTCTATTGTTTTTGTTTCTTTTTTAGTTATTGGCCATAACAGCCAAACAGGAAGTAAACGTCTGTAACAGATATATAATTGTAACTACTATTCGGCTAGAGCGATAGGATAATTTTCGACAAATATAACTTTAACCTAACACAGCCATTTTTTACAGCACCGGTTAAATTCACAGAACATTAATTTTGATCATTTGAACCAGGGTCTATATTCATACCCTACCGTTCTTAAATGTATATACACCAGGTATGCACTTAACTTTATGCGATTTATCTAAACAGGTTTTGCTACCTAACAAAATTTACTAACAACTTGACACATAATTGAACATAATTTTTTTGTTCGACCAGCTGAGTAAAGTGCAGACCATAAATGTACGATATGTTTTGTAAATTAAATGGCTTTTCTATCAGGAGTGCAACTGTTAGTTACAAGCGCGAAGCAAAATCAGCACACCACAAAATCTTCGATCATATTTTGCTCGCACTTGCAATGTATATCCTATTGATATCACAGCATAAAATTTTTTGCCCGTTGAGAGATACAAAGACTGTTGATTATACGGTCAAGGTCTAAAAAACTTACGTGACCGTATAACCAAAAACCAATGTAGATGCTATCATCGGGAGCATGATTAAAAAGATTAAATTAAAACAACCTTCTGACATGGTTGGTCACACAAAATTATTGCCCCTCCGGTTCAACTTTTGGCCAAATTTATCACATCAATTGTAATTTTANTGTAACTACTATTCGGCTAGAGCGATAGGATAATTTTTGACAAATATAAGTTTAACCTAACACAGCCATTTTTACAGCACCGGTTAAATTCACAGAACATTAATTTTGATCATTTGAACCAGGGTCTATATTCATACCCTACCGTTCTTAAATGTATATACACCAGGTATGCACTTAACTTTATGCGATTTATCTTAACAGGTTTTGCTACCTAACAAAATTTACTAACAACTTGACACATAATTGAACATAATTTTTTTGTGCGACCAGCTGAGTAAAGTGCAGACCATAAATGTACGATATGTTTTGTAAATTAAATGGCTTTTCTACCAGGAGTGCAACTGTTAGTTACAAGCGCGAAGCAAAATCAGTACACCACAAAACCTTCTTCGGTCATATTTTGCTCACACTTGTAATGTATATCCTATTGATATCACAGCATAAAATTTTTTGCCCGTTGAGAGATACAAAGACTACTGATTATACGGTCAAGGTCTAAAAAACTTACGTGACCGTATAACCAAAAACCCATGTAGATCTTATCATCGGGAGCATGATTAAAAAGACTAAATTAAAACAACCTTCTGACATGGTTGGTCACACAAAATTATTGCCCCTCCGGTTCAACTTTTGGCCAAATTTATCACATCAATTGTAATTTTAAATTTGGTTTTGAATATCGTCTTGATAAAATTCTCCTCTCGCGAATACGGGTACAAGAATCAGCTGAAATTGGGGAATTTTACGCGCTAAGTCTAAGTATAATAGAGGCGCAAAATTCATAAGTAAGTCATAATAATAACTTATAGTAATTATTGGTTCAAATCCCTAAGATCAGTCCCTGAGATCCTAGACCACCAGACAGACGCAATGTATATATTTTTGATCGGAGGGGCAACAATGGTATAAAATATACCATTTTTTAATAAAAAGGAGCTTATTTTATAAATAACTTACAATAAAGAGTAATCTCGCAGTAAACGCGATTGTCTTGATATAACCAATTAGCGGTACATGCGTTATTGGCTATAAGGGCAAAGTCTAAAAACTGACTTGAACTAAGTACAAACAAAACTGACTTGAAGGTCAAAATGGCTGACCTTATAACCAACAAAACTTGTAGCTGTATTATATAGTTAAAAAACTATTATAGTAAAAACCGAATGAACCAATGATGACAATGAATTTTAATCAGAACAGGGATTTGATGAACCTAACAGATTGATTCGCACATATTGGAAACTAGAAAATTACCACACGGGTCACTTATCGATAATTTTAATGAAAACGAGACCTTTTGTTTATTTTACCCGCTCTATTGACGCCATCGCCGCTTTTTTGTACCGTATTACTAATACGCAAAAACGTCTCATTTTAATTTGTACGTCTCATTTTAATTGTACGAATCATTTATAGGGTAAAATGGAACAATCATATTTATGAAGTTTACCTGGTACAAAACACGGAAGATTTTTAATTTTTGTTTATACTCGCCCGTTAGATATGATTAAAAGCACGCATTTCAAATAAAGCAGTAACCCATATTCGGAATATGATATTCCCCTTGAAACTCTAAAAATTGTAAACCGAAATTGACGTCCAATTTTTACAATCTAATTTTTTAATATTATTAATGGTATGGCTATACTCGAAAGTTGCGGGCACCCTAGTTATAACTACATGGTGACCAAAAATTTCGTATCCCTAAAAACGATACTTTGAAGAAAGAAATATATTTAACAGTTAACCCAACACGTAAGAAAATTTTACTAAAATACAAGACGCATGGATATTATTCCCAACATGCGTTTCCGCCAGAAAAAAACATGTACATTTCCCTGCGCCATATAGCCTCAATTTTGTTTATTCCAGAAAAAGTGAAAGGATTCACCAAATGGAAGATTTATAAAAATACTTATGGGCCGTTTTTTGGTTCTCGAAAACAGCGGCCATTTTTCAAAACTGCTCATTTTAGGACGGTTTGAAAACATTTGTCTAATTTTTATAAAAAACGGTTCTAATGGGGGTACTTTTGTTGGCGAGCGGCACTACCTCGAGATCTCATTAGAAATTATTTTAATTAATAATTAATTATTGTTTTAGGACTTTATAATTTTTATCTTTCGTAAAGGTTAGTTAACACCCCGCTTATTTTAATAGGAAAGGGGCAGCTTTGATTAATTCTCTTAAAAACACCAGTTAGCTGAAACTTAAATTAACTGCTATAACTTATAGGCTATAACACCTCCCAATTCCGCCAAGCCTGCTGAGCCGTTTCCACCCACCGTTTTTGATATGAATTTTAGAATATATAACATTCGCAATGAAAAGCTGTGAGCTTATCCTAACAAATCATGTATTATTAATATAACCTTCTTATCAGATTTATTTGAAACAAATCGTTTCTATTATTATTATTATAAATCCTTAAGGAGATTTTCCAAATATAAATTCTGGTAAATAATTCGTATAAACGCGTTTTCGACATAAAAACATATCAGTTTCTGTCAAATAGGAAAACGAAAGCCCCCGAAAAAACATAAAGATTCACCCAGTAGTACAAATCCATCTGGGGATTAGCAAACTTTGATAAATTTTTTAACCTATGGAGACCGCTAAGAGACCAGCTGTATGGTAAACATATAAAAAATCACCAAATTGGTCAATGCAACCTCCACCGGTTAGGAACCCTTAGTAGGCTGAAATTGATAGACCGAATCAGGTACCACATCATTTGACAGAACGTAAAAATCGAAAAAATCGTTAAACTTGGGAGAACGCATAGATTGTATTATTTGCGGTGTAAAATCATGACTTATCATACCGTGTATGCAGCTGTAGCCATTTTGGCTATTTTTGTATCATTTTTAAAACGATTTTGAATCATTCTCCCTCATGAACTTTCTGTCAACCGAGATGGTGCCCGTAAACGAAAGCCTCTCATAATCGCAGTAATTTGAAGTTTTTTTTTACATTTTCTTCGGTTTATTATGTTTTCACATTTCAGAGATGATACTTATAAGGCACTTTAAATTTAACACCAGAAAAAAACAGAACAGCTCCTAAAATGTATATTTTTGAATCTGCGAGCCGCCCTGTCAATGAAAGAGATGAATGGAATCCTAGTTGGTGAACTTTTAAGAGATTATGCACTGTGTGTTGGGTTTAACGTATGATTGCACAATATGTGGTGAAATAGAATTTTTTTTTTGTATTTTTTTTTTGTTGGTTTCATATTCATTGGTCATTATTTAGCCATATTCGACAGACGATCATAAGCGTTTTTGGACGCCTCGACGGCAAGATCTTTTAGTTTAATAAATCGATTCTTTTCAGCGTTAATATATGATAGTTATCAAATGTCTATATAGAGAATTTTCATATTACTTTTTACGACATTTTTTGTAAACCTACATTTACAAAAATACATATAAACAATTTTTTTTTACAATAGTTCTGATAAAATAAAGTAATGACAGCCACAATTAATTTAAAAAATAATAACTTTGAAGTCACGTGAATCAAAATTTGGGCACGGAATTAATGACCTAGCACGAAATCTAAAACAAAAACTACTTGTCAAGATTTAACGCGTCCCGATGCACAACACCATCGCATTTCGGCGAGTTCGCCAACGAGATCGCCAATCCAAATGACAGTTCTTCCGACTCCTTCAAAAACTTTTCCAAGAACCGTGTCAAGTTCATAATGGATCGCGACCTTTTTGACCTCGCCTAATTTATCGGCGGCAATGGCCAAAATAACACCGCCCTTCTCACTTATCAATTTGCGTTGATCGGCTAAAAACATTTAGAGTTAGTTAACAAAACTAAAAATAAATCAAACAGATTTTTTTATACATTTCAATGCACTCGAGTGATAATAAGGGTTTGAAATTTGATCCCTTTTTAACCAGTCTACGCTCGAACATGACCATGTTACATAGATCACATTACAACTTGTAGGAGTTGAGCATTACATACATTTTTTAACGATGATTACGTATAATTTGAAATTCAACACAGGAAAATTAGTCCCCTCAACTTTAGGGCCTGAAGGGTCCATAAATAATTTTTGGGTCAGAATGGGTCAAATTACAACTGGTTTAAATGAAGAATCGTGACACGTATTTGATGTCATTTTTACGCAAATAACGTACTATGGTATAATTGTAAGACTTCAAATGTCGATTGAATAATTGAGAATAAAAAATCCCAAATATATTACAGGGGTGTGGTTATAAGGAACAGACTTGACTTGGTGTGGTCAAAATGTCAGATTTTCATGTGACTTACCAGATGCGACTAGGATGAAGTCATAAAATTCGGCTGCCTTTGATTGGCCAGCTCGAAGATAAGTGGCAAAAGTGTCCTGTACGTTTGATGTTTCGTACCACTTTTTAGCCGAGGTGATGGATGAATCAAGTGAACTTCTCAAAGCAGCCCCGTATTCCTCCGATTTGCCTTGCATGCTCGTAATGGTGGAATCGACCTTCTCGCCCCAAGAATTTTTCAAGTCATTAGCCTGAAATTACAAAATATTTACCGCATATAAACATATATATAAGTTTATATTAACTTTTCAAGCTCTTTGACTAATTTTGTATCTTTTGCATGTTATCCATTTTCAGACGTTATCATTTATCGGTATATAACCGTACTTAAATACTATTTTCGGAATTAAAATTTTAACTTAAAACTGTTGTCAAATACAATAAAAGTGATTTTTGAACGAAGATTTCGGTACCCACAGCTTTAAACATTAAAGTTAATTAAAAAATATATGTTGTTTATTTTTTAAATTTATGTTTTTACCTTTACCCTGGCGATGACCAAAAGTTTTGATGCTTCAGCAGTAAATTGCGTAAGAGCCGGTTTAGCTTGTTTCATCGCAGACGTCACTTTTGGTGCTACATGCACGGCGTACAGTTCCTGGACTTTGAGGGTTAAATCAGCGACTTTTGGTGCGACATGCTTTTCACATAGCTGGAGACCATTGGCAACATGAGGAGCAAGATATGTATTGTAAGTCGGAATAACGTACGTTTTTACGTGAGGTTCGACAAACTCTTCGTATTTTGGTACCACTACGCCATCTACCGTGTCCTAAATCGGCCAAATTTAGAAACTAACAGTTATGAATTAAAAAATGGTAAAAGTGTCACTTAATTAGTTTTTTGTCCCTTAACCTCCAACCAAAAATAGTCAGCGGTACCCCAACCAAAAACAAGGACGTTTGTCCCTGTTTTGTATTTTCTCTTTTGGGAGTCTTCTCTGATCATTCATAATTTACACGATAAGCAAATCAATGGTTCTAAATCGAATCGACACACTTTCGAAAGATCTCCGACCACCCTTGGACACTTTTCGGCCGATTTGACCACAAAAACACAATTTTCATTTAGCTCATTTACCGGTTAATTGCCGGTTAACCGGGAGACCTAAATGGTTAACTTTTTTTTCTTTTTTTCAGAATTTTGGTATTTACCACATTTAGAAAAAAACATGTTTGAAAAAAAAAGAGTTTTTAATGCATTTATTGCAAAAAACCTACAGGGGGTCTGGTTATAAAGTCAAGCTCGAAAAGCAGACCCCCTGTATTTTTGCCCGTTTACCAAGTTAAATTAATCATTAATTACTCGCAATTAAAAATATTATCATTTATTTTTTTGTGATCTACGGATTCACAATTGCTTTTTCTATGTTGGATTTTATTGTGAATTAATTTAAGAAACCCGAACAACAAAAAAATACCTTTATTTCTGGGGTAGGGACAGCCGTCCCTGTTTTTTAGTTGGGGGTTAATATGAGACCTCCCTTCCCCCACAGAGAAACATTTGTAACCAGAAGTCAATCAAAAAATAAGAGCAAATTTTACCTTCATGTATAAATTGTAGTATGGCTCAGCGTACGTCGTATAATAAGGTCGAGTGGCCTCAAACTTGGACGAGGCTCCAACAAGGAGAAATAAATATAAAACATATTTGAAGAGAGAGCCTAAGGCCGAACCCGACGACGAGCACTCGCTCTTGGCCACCGACTTTGCCGGTGCACGTTTGTTTAGCTCAGGTTTTGCCTTTTTAATCTCGGCCGAAGTCGCCATCGGCTTTTCGAGGGTCGATTCGATTATGTTACGGTAGCTCTGGCCCAAAATGTCGGTCGGCACAGCGTCAAGAATAAACTTGATTTGTAACCTAAAAAAGTTTTTATTTGAATAGTTGTTCCTGTTGATAATCTTGGATGTTTTTTGGAGGTCAATAAATTTCACTGTACACCCTTGTGGGGATGTGCATTTTATTACTAGTACCGGTTTAACCCATTTATTTTTATATCAAATATCAATGATTTTCAAAGTTTTTGCCATAGATGTAATTGACAATTGTAAGATGATTTTGTATTTATAATATTGAGTTAACTTGCTATTCAAAAAGTTCGTCACATCTTCTGAATCATTAATTTTTACATAACATGGCTCTTGCCGGCAAACTTAAACCGGTAATCAATTACTTCCGGTTTCGGCTCCATTTTCAATATGCCTAGACATCTGCCATTTTCATACAAAAGGAGTTTGCCAAAAAATCCGTTTGTGACTGTGTTACAAAAAAAGTCTGTACCTGTTCTCTGTGGCGAGTTCTTTGAGTACTTGTGTTGACTCTTTGGTCTCGTTTTCAATTGCTTGAATTATCAACGGAAGGGCGTAAATTTGCCGTTCTCCGACCAGATGCGACAAAAGTGGGTCTATCCAAGCCGACGTCGGCGTCAAATAATCTCTCAAACACGTGTAAAAATCGCTCAACTTCTTCTATCGAAAAAAAAAGATATTATATTCAAAAATGTATAAATGCACTCAATATCCTACTTGAGTTTGTTTCGATAGTTTCGAGTCGGACAGGGCGAAAATAATCGAGGACACTTGGTGTGGCGTGATTGTTATTGCTTGTCCTTTTTGTAAAGTCGATTGTATGTCTTCGAGTAACTAGAATAAAAAAAACACAATAATAATAGTTGTTCATTTAATCCCGCGGTAATTAGCGACAGATGGGACTGACCTTTGGCAAGTATTCGGCCACTTTTTTCTGCTTCAAACGTGGCGAGACGAGCCAAAAGAAAACAGTCAGTAATGATTGCGTCGTCCGTGCCTGGGAATAGAGCCAAATTACAGATAACACTGAACCTGGATGCGTTTCTGAACGAAGAAAAAGTTAACATCAACAACAGAATAATGTTTTTTGTAATTTTTTTAGGATAGTTGTTAAAAGTAAATTTTAAAAGCAATGTTTAAGCTTGTGGTGATTTGTTAATTCTAAAGAAAATCCGGGTACTTTTTAGGGTATTTTTTATGGTAATATTTTACGGGAAATTTTTTTAGAGAAATTTTTAAATTTACCCTGGTAACTGTTACGGGTAATTTAATTTTAAATATGCAATTTTAAAATAGTCCAATATGTTAACTATTACAAATTAAAAGAGAAATTACCGGTGCCCAGAATATCCTCCTTCAAGATGCCAAGTTCAGGGTATGTTTGCATTAACAGTTGTCCCATTGCGCGCGCGCCCCACGCGCCTTCTGCGCGTCGCGACGACGAAATGAGATTATTTACAAGTACTCGTAGAAATTGCGCGCGTTGATTAGCCTCCCTCATTGAGCCCAAAATTTGGACAATTTTTTGGCGCGCCGCCGGCTGCAATTTTGAGGACGGAAAATTTGCACCATCCTTGTCATAAGGGGGAATGCGCTCGGGTGCGGTAAATTCGGCGGTTAGCAAATTCATGGCGTTAATTGCCGCCGTCGTGCCCGTTCCGGTTCCACCCATTCGACCAACGGCACTTTCATTTAGCTCAAAGATAGCCTTCCGGGGTGAGGGTTTCTTTTTCTAAAATCAGAATGTAAAACTTATTAACAACGAATTTATTCTGTATCTTTCACTCAAGTAAAATTGACTTTCGATAAACGGTAGCTGTTTATGTTATACCAAAATTATTATAAGAGGTCTGGTTATAAGGTAACACCAATCAAAATTATTGACCTTATAACCATTTGAAAAAATTGGACTAACGCAAAAAAGTTATTTAACTTTTTAAAGAGATGATTTTAAGAAAATTCTGCCAAGACAAAGCGAAAAAAAGTTGACTTGACCATATAACGATCAATGTAAGATCTTATAATTTATAACCACCACCCGCTGTAGTTAAAAATTTATAAAATTTAAACATTCAAAACCCCTTACGTTTCGTTTGTATTGAGGGCCTAGATTTATTTTATCGCCGATCTCATCTACCACATATCGCTCTTTTCTGTTTCTATGCCGACTTGCTCTAGTAGGAATTATTTCTTCTTCGATAAAAACTTCTTCAACGGACATACTTTCAGTTTCTGTGAATTTATATTTGATATTTCGTTTATGGCTTGCCATAATATGCCATGTGGTTTTTTTATCAGAAAAAAACTTAGTCACAAAAAAAAACTCGTAAGAATGTAATTCTAGAAAATTGAGCTCGAAGTCCAGTCGGAAAAAATCACGTGATAAAAATTTGAATTTGCAAATTGGAAAACGTCTTTGAAGCTAAATACGGTCCAAAAAGATGATTACAGTCCTTACTCCCATTACGGTTATCGAAAAAACGGCCGTGATGGGAGTAAGGACTACACATCAAAAATATGAGGACCCTTCTTTGTATTTTGGGCTTTATCCAGGAGCAGTGAAAATAAATACATGTGTTATTGCTATCAATGTTGTAAACCCCTTGTACAACCATTTGACATTTTTTTAGTCAACGTAATCCGATTCCAACTGTAGTTATTTTCGTGTTGCCATATATGGCCATAAGGTAGACGTAAACGTCATAAATATGAACTTACATGGGTATCTTTCGCCTTTGTAGGGGCTTTCTGCTCAACAACATTCTGCTTAACCGCCTTGATCTTTGCACTTCCATTTACCGGTTTAACCGGTTTGGTGTTTTTTGGATTCTTCACAATTTCCCAATCGGTTTTTCCTGGCATCCTTCTGAACTCTCTGAATTTATAAAAAAACAAAAATTAGAAAAATCGAGTATTGCACGTAAAAAATATGTATCTGCGAGGCAAAATGACACAAAAATTCACAGTTAAAAAGAGAATGAAAACAATAGTAATAATAATTAAGAAGACAAGTGGCAATGCGTCACGGGACAAAAACAAAAATACACAGCTGGGACAAAAATACAAAATTGGCGAAGTTACGGGCGAATTTCTGTCCCGTCTTTCTTTTCGCGTTTCTTTTTTCGTTTTTCCTTTCTTTCCTTGTCGGTTTTCTTGTCGAGCTTATCGCGACGGCGACTCTCTTTTTCTTTTTTCTTCTTTTTGTTGCGTCGCGCAGTGGTTAAAAGTTCCTTGGTTACTTCTTCCGGTAAACGAGTATTACCTTTTGCAGTTTGAATAAACTTAGTGAGATTGTCAACCGGAAATAACTGGTTTAGGTATACATGTTTTAAAATTTAACCGGTTATATCCGATATTTTAGGTTGCAAATCGGTATTTTTAGACCTCAAATTATTTCAATTGCATGTTGATGTCTAAGTTATAGGTTATATAAACATACAGTTGTATCGCCCATATCTTGACCAAAATTTTAGTGTCAAAATATGAGCGATACAATTTTATATAAGTATATGCAAACACTCCTGTAACATTTTGAAGGCGAAAGCTTTCCAGCTGGGTTGGGGTCAAAGCCTCAAGCGATTTTCCAACTGGTGGAGGTCCTTCGATGAGGGATCTTAAATACATTTATAATTTATAAATACAAAATTTATATAAATACAATTGTAATTTGTTAACATAACTATAGCAAAAACTTCGCCAAGTCATGTTACCTCTATTCATATTATACGTTATTCAATTAGTGCTCTCCACAAATCACAATTTACCAAACTCACCGAAGACCATCACCATCTACTGCCATATTGGCGACGCCCGGTAAATCAGGAAGATAGTGAGATAAGGTTTCTTTGACGCGTTTTTGACAAAATCGATTGTACGAATTTTTCAATCCATGATGGTTAAGGAGGTTCATGGCCCCGGTCAAATCACTTGCGACCGGTAGGATACGATCTTTCAGCAAATAAACCGGATCAACATTTCCGATTTCGTCCATTCTATTTTTTTACAGATTTTAGGGTTCAATTCAGCCAGCTACGCGTAATTATCAATTTAATTTATTAAAAATAGACATTAATGAAAAATAAAGAAAGATTAATTTCGTACAGTAGGTCATAAATAAAAGGGATTATTTCACAGATGAATGATAATACAGTATTATTAATACTTGAAACGACAACTTTGAATTAACTCGATAGGGGCATTTATGATCGGAATTTTAGACATCTAAATTCCATGGAATTTCCGGCCAAAATTAAATATTCTAATAAATCTAATTCGTGGGGTTTTTCACTACTTTGCACAAATATTCTCACTTGTGTTGGGCTTAATTTCTTTAAAAAATAACAAAATTCTGAGCTATTAGAACACACGAACTTATTTATTTGAAATGATTCTGTTAATACATTTGAAAAAACAAATAAACATAAAAAATAAGCATGATAAGTAACTACTTCATAAAATTGTAATTCGAAATAATTTAAATTAAAACAAATTAGATGTATGACGAAAGGTTGTTTGATGTAAAGGTTGCTCGTACATACGAAATAAAAATGGCAGCTTATTAACTTTTAGTTTAAAATCCGAAATGCAATTGTTCGGAGAAAAAGTAGGACCAATTCACCTTTCATCACAAATATCTTTATTTGACTTAGATGTCTAATTTATAATGATGTAAGATTTCTCACCAGCTTGAACCCAGTCAATATTTGGTAAAATATTACCGGGCACTGGTTATCATGACATATTTTTTAGATGTACGCAAATAAAAACAAATTACAAATTTACAAACAAATTAAACCGCGTCTTTTTTTCAAACGAGCAACTGCAAATGCATATACACTATGAAATGATGTTTATTAAGTATAGTAAACTTAATTAAGCCGCGCCATTGAAGGCCGTTTCACCCCCTTAAGTTCAAATAAATTTAAAGTTAAATTTAAAGTTTGTCGAATATATTTAAACTTCCAAAAATGACCTCTTCATGAATTTAAAACGACCATCTTGGACTGACCCACTGAATATTTAAACCAATTATATGTATATTTAATTGAAAACATAGAATTGTTTTTATTTATTTTATCTCTACTTCAGTAGAATGATGCATGAGAGAGGAATATTAAATAGGCGTAAATAATATCAACCATTTACTTTAATTTTAATTAAGTTTTACTCACCCGTGAAATTCGAGGTGATTTTAGATTAATAATTTTTCGAACACTGTTTAGTTCCTGGTAAATATTTTTCCAACGTTTGGAAAAAAACCTATTCGCAGTTTTGAATTAACTTTGGACTTTTTAATAAACGCAGCACGACAGACATTTTTAGAAAAAAAAAATTACCAAAAATTTATGTAAAGCGGATATGGGTGGCCTGGAAATGGTCTAACCCGTCAATATATGGCACGGTTTAATTGATAAAAATTACAAACTGAATTTTGTCTAGTATTCATTCATACTAGGAGATTGACTTCAAAATAAGAGGTGTCAATACACTAATTACTAAGAAGTAATTAATCGAAAAATCGACTTATTCATCATTTATCAAAAATTGTATAAGGGGTCAGTTATCTGATCGGTTAAAGAAAAAGTCCAAAAGATCTAAATTCATTTTTAATAGACCACAAGTTGGTCCACAACACTTTTTATTCCTCGGAAAAGTACGACGTTTTAAATCATGTCTTTTTATAAATTCTTTTCTATAAAACGATATCTTTTTGGTGCACTAAAATGCCGAAGACCACAAGACCTTATAACGGACCAAATCCCATACCCTATAACTGGCCCCTGTAGAATTATATATACATATTGTACTTTATATCAACTCAAACCGTACTGAATATAAATATAAGGCCTTGAGGACCGCATATACGGGAATTTTAAGTTTTTTTCTTCTTTTGAGTTTTCTTTGGTTTGGTCAGGTGTTCGTTCAATTTCCAGCCAATCCACTGGAAGAAAAAGCAAACAATCATACAAATGGGTGCGAATATAAATATAACTTGCTCCTTGGTCAACAAGTTCAAAAACGGGTAAACCCATCGGCCAGTGACATTGAAGATATGCACGAGCCATCCAGCGTATCCCACTGTGCCCAGAGCCTGCAGGCCATAAGAAATTAGGCGCGACATTTTAAATGGTTCATAAACCGTATTAAAAATAGCAACCGGTAAAATCAAACCATGCTCACAGATATTGAGCCCCCAAGGATAATAGGGCTCAAGCTTAGCTGGGAGAATCAGCTCTTGGTCGATAAAATACATCCCCCAGAAATAAACAAACACAACAGAGCACGCAGCAAACGAAATTGAAAAGTGCACAATATAGCCCAGACGTTTTACTAAATCATTAGTTAGCGAAACAATTTATTTTCCAAAGGGTCCTTATAACAAAATGAAACATATCTAGATTCCTAAATTTTCAATTTTTACGGGAAACACATGACCAATGAAAAATTGCAGACCTTATAACCAACTAAACATGTAAGATTTTTATAATATTTTGTACTATTAAAAAGGTATTATAACGACCCAAATCTCTGTTATTAAAAGGTATTTATAACCGACCCGTTCGTAATATAAAGGTCGCTTTTTTGGCCTTTAGACTCTAAAGAATTAATTTTTTTGAAACGAACATTATGGTCATATCTCGAAAATTTGTTTTTGTATTTTAACCGGTAATTACCAGTACTTCAAGTTTTGCTTCCGGTCCGAAAATTAAAAAAAAAATAATCCCAATATTTTCTAATTCCCTGAAAAAACAGTTTGTCAATACCTATCTTGTTTTTTTCCGCAATGTTCGTTAAAAAAGTAATTATTGAGTCGGGCTAAAAAAAGCGACCAAAGTTCGTATTAAGAACAACGTAATCTTAATGATTTACAACTGTTCACTTGAAGCTTCTATTCGACTTACTTTTAGGAATAGCATCACCAATAACTAAGATAATATTAACAATAAAAGAAAGTAAAAAGTTGAGAACAGTGAGAAATCGATAAAAGGAGCCATAAACTCTACGAGAGTCCAATTCGGGCGGAAATTCTAAACTCAGATGCCAATTCCACGAATAAGCAAACCCGGCAATAAAGAGACAGCGAATGAGCGTCCCGACTGTAAAACCCATTTCTACGAACCAAAATCTAAATTAAACGGGAGGGTGAGAGTAGGGTATACTTATTTTCTCGTTGTACATCATGCGATAACCGGGGTAAAATAAGATACTTACAAATAAAACGTGAACTACAAATAAAAATTTACACTTTACGGGGGTTGATTATAAGGTCACGGTGTAAAAAACTGACTTGATCTTATAACCATCTAGAAAAAAAAATTCCACCATTTTTCCAAAAAGCATACTTCTCAAAAAACTCACTTGACCTTAGTGCAAAAAAACTGAATTGACCTTGAATATAACCAACCCCCTGTATTTGCCTCCACTGTCATAAAATAGAACTAAGAAAATGGGAATTCCCCCCCTGATTCGCTATTCATCTAATCGTAATACCTTTAATGATATATAAATTTAAACCATGTTATAAATCCAGTATTTATTTTTTGATTAATGATTAGAAACTAAAAAAATGTTCGACATTTCGGATAATTTGTTTCGTTTTAGATGAGCACAAAAAAAACGAAACAAGACTGGTGTAATTATCAGAGGGATAGGAACTGAAACAAAAAATAACTGGGGTCAAGTGATATTGAATATGACTTTTTTAAATAAGTACTTGAATTCAACTGGATTATAGCTTTAAAATAGTTTTCAAGCATTTGCCTTGTTTACGTTATGTTCCAGTTACTGCCCTCAAATTCAACTACGGAAAAAATGACTTGTGGATAAAAATCGACATGAGGCAGCTTTAAAAAAGGTATTTTAAATTCCATACAACTTGATAATATGAAATTAAGTAATATAATTCGGGTTTAGTTAATTTTATAAAGCGTCGCGGCGTATTTTCTAAGTCCCATTCGTTGTCGATTATTGTCGCAAATTTATCAAGGTTGACAAAACTAGAATTCAGTTTGTTCTGGGAAAAAAGTTCCGGTTTAACCGAATTCAACACAAAACGTCCGATACTATCATATGTCTGTCAGTCTCGTTAAAATGAAGAATTATCGTCGGTTGACGGTTAACGTTTCAGATTAATTTTCGTGCAGGAAATAAAATAATTTTAGGGCAGCACAAATTACATAATGTGACAACTAAGGCTACAAAAATCATCAACAGGGTTCAGGCAGAGAGGCCTCAAGGCCTTAAAAGGTGAAAAAACTTGATTAACAAATAAAAAAAAATGTATGTTTTTGTACTTAATTGAGTTTATGACATATAAAGTGGTCTTTGAAACTGTAATATAGAAAACGCAAGTCGTATCTTTTCGCTTTTAACAGTCATTTTTGTTCAAAATTTATACTACACAAACTCTTTCAAATAACAAATTTAAAGTAAATCTGGCTTCTAACGATGTTTCATATTCAAAAAATATATCAACAAAATGATTTTCTTGGGAATATATTTTGCATTTTGTCATCTGGACAGATTTTTTTAATAAGTTTTGATGTGAAAGTCCTTGCTAGACACACTACAATAACCATGAAACTTGATTGATTTTGAGTCTCTGTAACCTATAGGCAAACCCCCATTTGCAGAGGTACGTAACCGTCGAAGACCGCCAAAAAATAGCAGCACCAAAAATTATGTAGTGTATAAAATACACATTTTAAGAATGTGACACTGTCATAATGAAAAATTTCCGTATAGGACACAGAGAACTTATTCGATTTGATGCAATAATTGTGGTAGATACATGTATATATTGACTAAAAGGAGCTAAATTGGACGAAAATATGAAGAAATTATATGAAGTTATATGAAATGGTCAGGTTTCTAAAGATCGATAACAGACGGAAAGGAACACAAAAACATTGCTATAAGTTGTCCGCGATAATCCGATTGAAATTAAAAAAAAAGTGATGGTAACGGTAAACGAGGCTTGACACGCGGCTTATGTAAAGTAAACCAAGCTACTTCAATTTTTACAAAAAGTTGATCTAAGCTAAGCCAATTAAAAAAATGCCTTATATTATGTGAGCTAAGCTGAGCCAAAATATGAGCCGGCTTTGCCGAGCGGGCTTGTAAGTCAAACGTGCCCGAGTGAAACGGGTGAGCCGCGTAGGATACGAATGGTGCGCCACAGAGATAAACCACCTTCTAGGAGTTAAAAGCTGGTAATTGGCAGAGTAGTAATTTCATAAATTTAACGTTTACCTTTAACTCCTTTAGGCATATGCGAGAAAGTGGACAAGAAAGAATTACTGTAGTAGAAAGTTCATTCGTAGTATAAAATTAGTTTGTCCAAATTTCTCTATAGTGCATTTGTACCTTCCATGGACGGGACCTAGTACCATTCGTTCCCTAAGCGTTTACTCTTAAGAGGGTTCTTTGTATTAGTCAATTTTTGCATCCGCTGTGCGGGTCACGCTCCGCTCAATATCAAAACGGGCGGCGACAAACTTGCAGATAGACATGCTCAACACGGCAACACCGAGGCAGGCCGGGACAATCATAATTAGTGACGGAATGACGCCAAGCTTAGCGATAAAACCGTATGGCCAATCACCGGTCACGCCGAAACAGACGAATAACCACACAACATAAGCCACAGCCATCACAGCCACGTACTTGAGATTGCGGTAAATTGTTATTGAGTGGCCGCCGAGCACAGCTTCAATTAGACTGGCCGGCACCACGGCAGTGTGAAGCACAAAATCAAGGTGGCGAGGAATTAACTGAATAAAAAATCATTTAGTTTGCATTACATGGGGTCGGTTAAAAATTTAGGACTAAAAGACCCTTCTTGACAACAGACTTGGCATTTGACTCCTTTTCGGGCTCTTTAGGGGGTCATATTAGATTTTTGCTATTTGTAATTTCTACTCAAATGAACTGAATGGTCCAACTATAAATCAGGTAGATAAAATTTTAGCACGCAGTTTTGCTGAAACAATATAAAACTGCGTGTAGAAATTTGCCCTCACATTGTTGGACCACACCGTATTATACAATATAAAACGTATCAATGATAAGTTTAGAAAATTATCCTGAAGTTTAATGTTTATCCCCTGTTGGCCAAAAATGATCCAACTATAACAGTAATAACAATATTCATTTGAATAAATTTTGAATTGCTTTTACTATGATTAAAAAAAAAACTATTGAAAAATGTTACCTCGCTGACTTCTTTCCTTCGTACAAAATCTGGATTGACTGAATACAGCGACCAGTATAGAATGGTGACAATAAACGACAGGGGTAAGGAGGTGGTGGACCAAAGAACCGAACTTGTTTTATCCGAAACCACATTAAAACTGCTCAGAATTAGCCCAACAAAAGCAAGCTTCGAAATGAGTTGATTGATATGGGTGAGAAAGACGTACCGACCGCCAAATTTCAGCGTCCGGTTAAACTCGACCGGAATGATCCCATTGACGCGATTTTGCTCGAAAAATGCAAATATCAAAACGCTCAACCACAAAATGCGAAAACATAACGACAATACGTTTCGTCCTGTCATTCTAAATCGTCTTCATTCAACCCCTAGACACTTTTTTTGAGAAAAATGTTTTTTTTTTCGATAGTTATTACATAGAAAAACGACTATCAATGTGTTTGACTGTAAATTTATTTTAAAGCAGAAGACTATAATTGTAAAACTTTTTAAAGAAACATATTTGCACAATAATGCATTGTTTTATACACAGGGATACATAAAATGTATATTTTGAAAACTACAAATATTTTCGAATGATTTTTAACCTACATTTTAAATACATACATGTTACACGATATTAACGAAATACAGTCCTTAACCATTTATCGGACGCTCATTTATCGGACGCTTACTCATTTATCGGACGCTTTTTTGGCCAAAATGGGGTCATTCAAATAAAAAAATGACCTCTTTTGTGACGATGCTCATTTATCGGACGCTATTTTCGAGAACCGAAAACGTCCGATAAATGGTTAGGGACTGTAGTGAATTAAGAAGTCTTAATCTTATAGTTATAAGATTAAGCTTTTCATAAAAAAATTTAATTAAAAAAAATAGTAAAAATACATCATCACAAATGTTTTAATAATTCAAGTGTGAAATTTCACTGAAAAATAAGCATCACAAACACATGACTTCGTTAGAGTGATGTACTGCTTCAGCACTACTAAAATTGTTCAAATGTTATTGCTTCATGTAGGAGAACGGGTAACTGGGAAAATTGAACAAAAAATAACTCGCCACAGTTGGCCTGTGTATTCTGCATTTCAGCAATTTTCAAGAAGGAAGAATAATGAAGTGTTCAATGAATTGAAGAAATCAGAAGCTGCCTATATGATAACAGAAGTGAATATCGCCCACGTAAAATTGCATTGATTAAAAAATAGGTATATCATACACTGGTACTCAAAATACGTGTTTTAAAATGTTCAAAATAGGCAGTTCTTTTAACCTGAACAATCCGACACAAATACTTATAAATACAAAAAAATGGCACGTGCCAGTATCGAACTCATAAGCTTTCGATTATGAAAAAATATTTTAACTCCATGGCGCGGAATATGCGCTCAAAACGACCTTACACGTGCAAAAAATGCATCAGTCAAAACTCCAAACGTTATTGTTAATTTCTCCCAATCTCATGTGAGAATAACTGAGTTAAAATTTGAGTAAAAGTTGGGCGTCCAAATAAAGCCCTATAACTTATAAGTTTATAGGTCTAAAATTTGTCTATCTGAGCCTCATTCCCATGTATTATGTAACGTACAGGGGTAGTAATAACGTCTTAGGTAAAAATACCATATTTAGCCTTAATCGAAGACCTTTTTTGAAAAATTGTCCAAAAAGACATCATTTAGATAAAAAAAAAGTCTCAAGTCCATAAGACCTTCTAAAGACAAAATCTAAGACCTCTAAAACCAGCTGATCTGTACAATTGTTTAAATCGAAGGGTTTACAAATGGCGAGGCGGGTACAGACGTCCATGGTTTATCATTATCGGCCGTCATCGAGAACTCGGTGTCAATCAGTGCCAGGCGGTCCACGCTTTGTGCCTTCTTATGCCGATTGACACATAAATAAATTAACACGGCCCATGACGCAATCATAATGACACAGAGCGCCTTTATAGCCCGCTCCTGCGATTCCATCAATTCGGGACTCGGGTCCATATTATGACATTCGGCATCCCAACTCTTCAAAAATTAATTATATAATAAAGTCTTTACTCCCAGAATAAACACTTTTGATCCTGGAAAATAACGGTGAAAATTCAACGTTCGCTTTTTTTTGAGAAGATCCCAAACTTGCAAGCAAATTCTAGAGCGGTTATCAGACAGGGTTTTTGTAAAAAAATTAATTTTGTAGACTGAGGCCTTGGCTGCGGTTTTAACATACAACATTTTTAATTTTTTTGTAATTTTTTTTTTAATTGCATCTGAGTACCCACAATTTCTACTGCCACTATATTTGAGGTACTTGCAGATGAAATTTTGGGTGCCAGGTGACCTACGTGGCTGAAACTTCGCACATGTACTAAATCGACATCAGCGAAGACGATGGTGGTGCCCAAAATGTAACATGACACCTTGAGGTCAAATTACACGATTTTTCAACTTCCATGCTAGAGGTACGGTTGAAAAAAGCGCCTTATGGCCTTACAACCCCCTTATGAAGGAGTACGCTTTAAAATATTCAACTTCAAAAGGTAGGTTTGCGATATGTTTCGGATGCGGTGTTTCTACTGGGTAAATAAAATTATTGTCATTTATTTCAGTTTGACCCACGCAATATGTAAGTACACCCTATGCAATGCAGAATATGCATAGTTATGTTTGAAACATACGTAATACACTCCCTGTGCACTTATCTTGCCAGCACTTATCTTGCCAAAAGCCTGATGGTGCACTTATCTTGCCAATTTTTTCCAAAAATATTTTCCATGACATGCGCCTACGCACTGTGCACTTATCTTGCCAAAAATTTCTAATAGCCCATAAATAGCTTGAGCAAATATAAAATGGTGTAGTTTTCACACAATAATTGCTGCTGGTGAACTTGGGGAACGAGTTGAACCTGAGAGCAATATCGCCTTTGTCAAAAAAAAAAAATCGTCAAATAAATAGTTTTAAATTTTCGAGAGCCTCACCATGCTGCTTTACGGCTAAAGAAACCGCCCGCGATACCCAGTTATTCACATACGTACTTATTTTAGTAGTACGTAGTATATTTTATATGTTAGGGTTAGAGTTAGGTGCATACCGTCCTAGGGACAAAATAATCCACGCACTACCTGCTTAAAGTGACTATTTTTAATATCCATTTGCTCTTATATCATTAAATTTTATCTTAAATTATTAACTAAAATGTTTTGACAAAAAAAAAATTGTTGAAAAAATCAAAGTGGGTTCGTCAATGTTTTGACTAAAATTTTTGACGCAAAAAAAGTTGAAACTAATAAAAGTAGGTTCGTTAAATTTTTAACAACAAATTGTGACGATAAATAAGGTCAAANTTCACCAAAAACAGAAAATTCATAGCACTTCTAGGGTTGGCGGAATTCAAACGTCAATTATGAGTTTTCGGCAAGTTCAAGTTCAATTACGCGATTGGTACTGAGAAGTATGTCACCTAAAATAATGCCATAAGATGCCGGAAGCGGTGCTTCATTCATACATAGGAAAAACAGTTAAATTGCTTCAATATAATCAGCTTATAAAACGTTTTTCCTGAACGTACAGTTTGTAAACAACACGACGGACCCCTCCTTAACCCACACAATATGTAAGTACACCCGCAATGCATAATATGCATAGTTATGTTTGAAACATACGTAATACATATTATGTATGTCAACTTTTTGTTGTATATATATCAGTACTTACTTCGGGGATGACTGGAGCCCAAGCACGTGCTAAATCCTCCAGCGTACACGGTTTAACCCCGCACGTTTTTTCGGTGAGATCGGCCATAAACTCAGTGCCGTTTCGATAAAATATTTCAACAGTATTGTCATTGTATCGCTCAAATAATATGACTATAGACAAATTTATTTTTTTTCAAATCTTAATCATTCGGCTCAAGTATTTCGCGGAGAAAATCTTTTTTATTAGGATTTTACCTGATGCATAATAGGGCTGGTAAAAGTCATCAATCAAAGTATTCATGGCGACAAGGGCAGCTGAAAGAGTCGTGTCGTGTGCCGAATATACCAAATACTTTACCGGAGATATATCCTCGAAATCAGGTTGTACCAGGGGATCCCTCAATCTGAAAGAGTTATTTAGAAAATTTGGTTAACGGCACGATCTTATCCCGGGCACCCGACTGTGGGACTACTCCGTAAAATTTTAATTCCGGTACGTTTTTTATTTAAAAAATCTTAATTCTGCACAAAAAGGGACTATACGACATAATCGTATTTACGAGACGGGACGAGTATTTTTTTTTTCATTGTATGGAAAATGAGCTGCGAATAGGCTCGAATGCCAGAAACGGTATTTATATAGGCTCAACGGTATATCACAGACAAATGTTTGAAGTGTGACGTGCGGAATGTCTTATTTACGCCATACAAACATACCGGTTTTTATAACCGGTCAAAAAATACATATAAATAGTACTATACTAACACTTTGCAGCTTGTTTTATCATTTTTATGATCAATACTTTCTATAAAAATGGTTTAAATCATGTAAATAATGCATCGTGATAATACGCGACATAAAAACGACGATTGACTTCTGTTATATAAATTTGAAAATTTGCCGCATTTTTGGTTTGTACTTTGAGAAACCGATAACTTTAATCGGCTGTGGGGCATTTTATTTACTAGAAGGAAAAAACGTGTACCAAGTCGATACTATCGATGGCCCAGCTGTAGCTTCTCACAGATAATTTGTCATAATAACATATAAACATACTGTGATAAAATATCGCCCAGAAGAACGCCACCTTGTAATCGGGAAATTTCAATTCGCCGGGATAACTCCGGATCCGTGAATAAAGTCAGCATTCCCGTGGCCGCTGCTTTTCGAAGTCTAGCCAAGAAATCACCAGTGAATTCCGGAGAAATCGTTTCTAAATTATTGCATTCAATATTTTACATCTGTCTACGAGTTTTGTTAGTGGTTAATGAGAACTTATAGATCTGGAAAAAATTAACAAAATTTGGAACCGTCATTTTTATAGGCCTTGACCTTATAAGTACCCCCTGACTGCATTTATATTGGTTTCAATCCATATGGAACCATGTTCTACATGACTCACTTTAACCACGTTATATTTTTCAAGAACCCAAACTTACCAGTATAGTTGTTTGCAATGTGACAGTCAATGCTGTCCATAATTGGCCACATATCCTGAATGACGTAAGTTTCATTTGACTGGACGAGATCCGCCATTCGTTTTAGATCATCGCGATATTTCTCATTCAGCTCTTTCATTTTTGGCGTTTGGGTTAAGGTTGCGTGAATTTTTGCATATTTTTTGCAGTTCATGTTGGGATACCGTAATAAATTGTCGGCCTCGACCGGCATGGTGTGGACCGGAAAGGGCACATTACCAGCCGTTGACACGTTAAAAAACGCGCCTAAATTTGAAACGGCCGATTCCAATGTGCGATCACGATCAGTACTGCGCACGTAAATATCCTTTCGGTGATAGTTGTCGGTCGGGAATAAGTCGCCATAACGTTGACGGAGGAAACGCCCCAACTCTTAAAACATAAGTTTGATTCAATGAGTTATAATTTAACTCCTTCTCGGTCAATAAGGGTCACATATGTCGCTACCATTTTTAAGGATCTCAATTTTTGAGGGCATGATTTCGATTTCTGGAAATTATAAATAAAATTTAAGGGATGTGTATATACTATAACTATAGTATATATACATCCCTTAAATTGTATTTATAATTTCCAGAAATCGAAACCATGCCCTCAAAAATTGAGATCCTTATACATTGGATACCATTGTAACAAATAAAGGAATATTTACCTTGGTGGAGTTCCACACCAAATTGCGTCAATTGGCCAGTTCCATCAGGCCAGAGTTTTAAGTTGTCCCCGAGTAACTCATCAAACTCCATTGGCGAGCGCGCCCCATGACGCCAAAGCGCTAGAACAAAATCGCGCTTACGCTCGGCCAGACTTGGTCCTATTACAAGGACCAAATAAGCTATAAGCATATCATCTATAAAAATCAGTTTTACGCGTTTTTTTTATAATCATCATGAAATTAATAATTAANGAGTTTTGTTAGTGGTTACTGAGAACTTATACCCCCTGACCGCATTTATATTGGTTTCAATCCATATGGAACCATGTTCTACATGACTCACTTTAACCACCTTATATTTTTCAAAAACCCAAACTTACCAGTATAGTTGTTTGCAATGTGACAGTCAATGCTGTCCATAATTGGCCACATATCCTGAATCACGTAAGTTTCATTTGACTGGACGAGATCCGCCATTCGTTTTAGATCGTCGCGATATTTCTCATTCAGCTCTTTCATTTTTGGCGTTTGGGTTAGGGTTGCGTGAATTTTTGCATATTTTTTGCAGTTCATGTTGGGATATCGTAATAAATTGTCGGCCTCGACCGGCATGGTGTGGACCGGAAAGGGCACATAACCAGCCGTTGACACGTTAAAAAACGCGCCTAAATTTGAAACGGCCGATTCCAATGTACGATCACGATCAGTACTGCGTACGTAAATATCCTTTCGGTGATAGTTGTCGGTCGGGAATAAGTCGCCATAACGTTGACGGAGGAAACGCCCCAACTCTTAAAACATACGTTTGATTCAATGAGTTATAATTTAACTCCTTCTCGGTCAATAGGGGTGACATATGTCGCTATCATTTTTATTTCTGGAACTTATAAATAAAATTTAAGGGATGTATAGTATACATTGGATACCATTGTAACAAATAAAGGAATATTTACCTTGGTGGAGTTCCACACCAAATTGCGTCAATTGGCCAGTTCCATCAGGCCAGAGTTTTAAGTTGTCCCCGAGTAACTCATCAAACTCCATTGGCGAGCGCGCCCCATGACGCCAAAGCGCTAGAACAAAATCGCGCTTACGCTCGGCCAGACTTGGTCCTATTACAAGGACCAAATAAGCTATAAGCATATCATCTATAAAAATCAGTTTTACGCGGTTTTTTTTTTATAATCATCATGAAATTAATAATTAAATTACAGTGTGGATGATAATTTGTTACATACATCTTTTGGACATGGGATAGTTATAACTTCAAGAAAAATTTTTACGTTCGATCTTTTCGAAAAATTAATATATATGAACATTCATTTTTTTGGCAATCCGGACATATTCCTGTTACGAGTTTATAACGACAATCAGATTGGAGAATTGAATAAATACATTAAAAAGAAATCTCGAAAACGGCTAGCGTTGCCCATTTTCGACAGCTTCTAGAATTCGCTGAACTTCGATGGCGTAGCTGCCATGATCACCGTATCGATTTTTCATATGTCGATATTTCTTGAGGCTGTAAAGTGCCATGATTTCCTTTTCAACAAATTCCCCATGTAAAATCAGTTTTTCGATTTGAGCTGGGTCGGTTTCATGTTTGTTTTTTGAGAATGCACGGTTTAACCCCGTGTGAAATTTTTCTTGACCACCATGCCAATCTCGACCCAGCCATAATAAACGTTTATACAGGTCCAACACTCGAACCCTAAACGAAAAAAATGTACGGGGGATGGTTAT
>SCLG01000014.1:1042998-1064716 GCA_004367875.1 Oikopleura albicans | reverse complement strand
GAGTAACGTAAGTTATTGAGAAAATTTGGTTTCTGGAATTTGAAAATTAATGGTAAAAGGTGAATATTTTGTGATTGCATTTATAAGAGCCTCGTTATTTTTCCCCATTCGCTCCGTTAAATTTCAGGTTTTTGAGACTAAATTGTCCAGTAAATGTTTGGCCTATATTGCAGAATTTCGTTGAAAACTGATGGTTACAATTGTATGATCAGTTTTTTTAAGTTTCGATCAAAAGGAAAACCGTCTTTGATAGAATTATTCGGTCTAGGAAATAGTGAATTCGTTTGGACTAACTACCACATCTAACCTCCTAATTTTTTATACATTCATATGTATATTACCCGGCCTGCGTAGTTATCTTGCAAAATATGATAACAAAAACTGTAAAGTACTGTAAGATTACGGGCGACAACATAACATCACATAGCGTTATTTATTTATGTATAAAAGTTTTTGAGAAAAGTAAAAGGGTTTTCAATACCTATTTTGGTCTCTTTATCACCCACTTTTATTACACCCTTTGTTATGTTCAGATGGCGGATAATAAGGAAGTTTACGGTACGGACTACCCAGCCCTGCGAAAGCATCTGTTCGCTTATGGCCGCCACAACATGTCCCAAGATCCTCGATTCGTGAATACTAACCGCGCACGACAGTGCTGGATCAACTACGCCGATTTCTACCGGTGCCTTTACGTTCGAGAATATGCCGGAAAAGACACTGAAGGATTGGCTTTATTTCCGGCACACTTTTGTCGTGTAATTAACAAAGAGGAATTTTTAGAATATTAAAAATTCGTAAAAATATTTTTCTGTTTTCAACTACTTTTACAAGAGCTCAATTTTCTTCTTAGGACAAAAGCAAACAAAAAAATGTTTATATGGAATGAGCGGCGAATAGGTTCGAAAACCAGAAACGGTAATGATATAGGCTCAATGACATTATCGGTTTTTCGAAATACAAACCGAAAATTCGGTAAAATTTCAAATTCGTCAATCACCGTTTTTTATCTCGTATAATATACCAACGCATTATTTACACGATTTAAATCATTTTTATAGAAAATATTGGTCATAAAAATGATACTAACAGGCTGAAAAGTGTTACAGGGGGGTATGGTTAGAAGGTCAAGCCCGAAAAAAATGACTTGACCTTAATGCACTACAAAAAATGACTTGACCTTAATGCACTACAAAAAAAATGACTTGACCTTATTACCATAAAAGAATTTTTTCTAACATTTTATTTTCCCGAAAAAATTATGGTCTTCACTCTAGAAAATGTTAAAAAAAGACACTATTTTATAGAAGAAAAGTGTAAAAAGACATGATTTCTATAGAAAAAAATAGGGGGGGGGAGGTCTTCATCCAAAAAAAGGGTGAAAAGACAAGATTTCAAAGATTTTTCCCAAAAAACATGTTTCACAAAAAAATTGACTTGACCTTAGTGCAATAAAAAAAATGACATGACCTTAGTGCAAAAAAGATGACTTGACCTTATAGCGGTCACCTTTTGTGACCTTATAACCAGACCCCCCTGTAGTATAGTACTATTTATATGTATTTCCAACGAGTTATAAAAACCGTTATGTTTGTTTGGCGGAAATCTGACATTCTCCACGCCATATACCGCCTATATTATATAGGCTATATACCGTTGAGTCTATATCAATACCGTGTCTGGTATATTCGAGCCTATTCGCCGCTCATTTTCCATGAAAGGAAAAAATTCGTCATAAAGACGCATTGTAAGAAAGGTGAATCATGCGAATTTAGGTCGACCAATCACAAATATTTCTAAGTTCAGCGGATCTGGTTTATTCGTATTATGTGGAACTCTTAACCCACACGAAAGGCGAATTCAAAACGTCTCCATTATATTGACAATTGTATATTTAAATATTTTTTTGGCCCTGTTTAACTGTAGTCGTCAAGGTGTTTTAAGGTGGTGGTAATATTTATTTTCTAAAATTACCCTGTATTTTTTTTTTCGTTTAATAGACTATTACTTATACTGTATTAGAAATATATTCAAGAAATATCTCATGATTTTTTGACTCACTTGAAATTGGTATTTTCACCACGTTTTCGTGCCTAGATGTTAAATCGTTTTCTTTGATAAGTATTAAAAATTTAAATTATGAGTTCAAGGGTGTGTTAACTGTGTTGCTTAAACTTACTCGATACCTACGCGTAGTATGAAAAGGGATAAATTGCTCATGCTGAATCATTAGTTATTATGATTCATCATGAATGGCCGGCACCAAATCAACATTCTATATTAATAGAGGCCATAAATAATATATTGTGCAGTTTTTCACAGGGGTTTTTCATGAGACGCTTATTTAGTCACGAAACTATGCTAAAAATTCCTAACAGTAATTAAAAAACGGATAAAAGCCCTCGAAAGTCTGTGGATATTTCCGAAACAATTTCTTGCAGGCCTGCGCACCGACCTTTATCAAGAACTTCGATGAGCAACGTGAAAACAAAACTTTCCCATCAAAGGTCTACAACCGTTCTCATAAGGATAGCTTCGAATGGGAGCCAAAACACGAAGCCTGGAAGGGTGCCGCCGAAGCCGCCAAGGCCCGAGAAGCTGAATACCGTGAATATTTCCAGTCCCAAAAGTCAGAATAAATTAAAATCCGCTCGACATAAAAAAAAATTCATCGAAACTACGTAAATGTTTAGTCTATCGCCGGCTGGTCGCATAATAAATATGTCGGGTGAGGGCGGTAGACTTAAATGTTGATTTCAAAATTCCTTATTTATTTCTGTTGTGTGAGACGAATTATATATTTGTATCTTTCCGTTTAACCTGCAGATCTTTAGAAATAAAACGTAAAAGACNGGAAGGGTGCCGCCGAAGCCGCCAAGGCCCGAGAAGCTGAATACCGTGAATATTTCCAGTCCCAAAAGTCAGAATAAATTAAAAACCGCTCGACATAAAAAAATTCATCGAAACTACGTCAATGTTTAGTCTATCGCCGGCTGCTCGCGTAATAAATGTGTCGGGTGAGGGCGGTAGACTTAAATGTTGATTTCAAAATTCCTTATTTATTTCTGTTGTGTGAGACGAATTATATATTTGTATCTTTCCGTTTAACCTGCAGAACTTTAGAAATAAAACGTAAAAAACCTGTAAATGGTTCCGTCGACTCGCGGTGCGGGGTGTTTGTAATTTTGCGCTGGCTTAGAAATTGCTCTCCGACGGGCTTGGTTCTCCCGCTTTCACTTTAAATCTAAATAAACGGAGGATCCTTTTTGATAAATCAAAAAGGGTAACGGATTTAGTCTTCGTAAGAGAATACGCGAATTATCTGTAAGCCAGAACAGAATACAGCCCGAACCGTATTAGAGTTTTTGTTTCAATTTAAACCTGGATATAAAGTTCATCTGGATAACTTTTCGAAAAATTCAAATTAAATGCTGAAATTATGGGCCATAATTTATTGATAATTTATGAACATAAATTATGGTGTAATTTTCTTCATTTTCGTCGTTTGTTTAGCAGATGAGGAGTTTTTTCGCAACGATTTTTCTTAAATATATTAAATACAGGCGGAATTGGTTATAAGGTCAGCCATTTGGACCGTTATAACTTATAACGGTCCAAATGGTTCTCAAAAAGAACTGACTTGATCTTATAACTTATAAGATCAAGTCAGTTCTTTTTTGAGAAGCATGCTTTTTGAAACAAAAACTCTTTAAAATCAGGCTATAATCTGTCGAGATAAGAAATGTTTGATAACTCCGATGCTACACAGGATGTGCCGTTACACATTTACGTGGCGTTCACCGTTAAACCACTTTCTTGGTTTGGCTTAAATTATATAAATTATATAAATGCTGACTTTCTTAAACAAGCATTATTTTTGTACATCAGGTTTCTAAAAATCGGTTCAGGGGGGTTGGTTGTAAGGTCAAGGTCTAAAAAAACTGACTTGACCTTAATGCACTTTGAAAAAACTGACTTGACTTTATAACCAACCTGAAATTTTTTCACAATAATACCTTAAGTGACGAGTTTTTTTAATCCACCCGGCAATACTCGTCAGTGCTAAGACTAAAGTGCTGGGAAAAGTTCTAAAAGACATGATTTTATAGAAAACGTGTAAAAAGACATGATTTCCATAGAAAAAAAATGTGCCAGCGGGAGAGGGAGGTCTTCACCCAAAAAAAACGTAAAAAGACATGATTTTAAAGATTTTAGCATGTTACTCCAAAAAAAAACTGACTTGACCTTAGTGCCTGAAAAAACTGACTTGACCTTATAACGGCACAAATGGTTGACCTTATAATCAACCCCCTGTACATCTAGACGACCCATTTCGCGCTGGTTTCACAAAACAAGCCCTTTTCTCAATGAAAATCACGCGTAGCGGAAAAAATGTTCATAATCATCCAAAGATTGATAATTAGGAAAAAATACGTTCAAGCCTTGAACTTCAAGGGCTTTAATTACGAACACATTGTCCAACTACGCGTGCTTTTCACTGGAAAAAAAAAGACTTTTTTTGTTAAAACCAGCTCGAAATGGGTTGCTTGGATGTCCCGATTTCGAGAAACCTGGTGTACGAAAATAATGTTTGTTTCCCGTTTTAGAAATTCAACATGAAAGTATAACTGGCATAAGCGTGAAAAATAATAACGTTATACCTTTTGAGAAAGTACTGATAAGACAGCTATGTCACATAGCCTATGTCAAAATGAGACACTTTTGTCAAGATAAAACATATTTGCTGTCAGAAATTCTGACTTAGAATAAGATATTTTGCCAGATACCGTCTCGAGATAAACCTTAAAGAACTGTAGTAATAAATCAAAGCCGTAAACAGGGCTCGACATTGTCGAGTCGACAAGAATTGCTATTAATTCATGGCTTCGTTCAGCTATAAAAATAATTTTAAAGGCATAAACCAAGCCACAACAATGAAAAAGACTGTTGTTGTCGAGACCTGCCCGATAAGTCCATAATATTTATTAAATTGAACTTTTTATTTTTATTTCAACGCAATATTTCGATCAAGTCGATAAAAATCTTGCAGCAGTATATTTAATAAAGCAGCAGTTTTATTTGGTGATTTTTCAAGACCACTTAAAATCCGTTCGGTCGTACAAGGATGGAGCCGTAACATCCTTTTTGAGCAACCACCGTTTAATTGCTCAAATGAGATTTTTCCGACGAAGTTTTTCTCACAAAAAATTGTTTCCCAAATGTATTGCGGTTGTAATATCGCCCCATCTGACATGGTGACCAGGAAGTAAATAGTTGGTAAATTATATATGTTACAGTATTGTATAATGATTTGAAGGGTTGCACTAGATTCATCAATATGTACCAAATCGCCATCGTCAAATATTGGTACTTCATTCATTGTCTGCAAAATGTTAAAAAAGTTGTCACCAATATTATCGGTGATAGTGCAAATATGCAGGAAAAAACTACAAGGGGTTGATTATAAAGTCCATCCCTAAAAACTGGCCGTAAATGCACAAAAAAAATGACTTGACTGACTTTATAAGCCAGAAATTACCAAGACCCTTTTGGACTTCACCTAAAAATGTAAAATAGACCCGAAGAAAAAAAAAATCCAAAAAGACATGAATTTTTATCATGTGATTCTTAACACCGAATCCTGTAGGTCGGCCGGATTTGCAATAGTTATATTTCCATTGTATGTCAATATTTCGCCGTCACGACGCCACAATTTATTTTTTTCCGAAATTGTCGAGCAATTTTCAAGGAACTCGGCCAATGAAATCATCTAAATAGACATCGATAAGTTTGAAACTCGGATTGAAATGAATGTGCATTTATCCTGAATAATTGTTGAAAGCAGTGAAGTACAGTTGTTTTAAGACAGTTCTAGATAAATGGTGTAGTGTGAAAAATGTGGCAAGTAACTTTGAAAGTGATGTCGGGCAGTTACTCAGTAAGAACGCCCTATTCATTAATATATTCATTATTGAAGATGAAATAGTTTTTGTTTTGAAATGTGCATGAAAATAAGCAGTATATGATTGGCGAAGTCTTATGAATTGGTAATACTCGTATCATGCGACTAGGTTGTCCAAACCGATTTTAAAACTGCCTCTTTCGCTAACAACCTTCATTTTTCACAAAAATTGCGTCCAAACCTATTTAGGGATGAAACGTAAGTATATTTTTTTTACATATCTTTCCTTTCTGAGTACGTCAAAATACATCTTTTACAAAAAAAAAAAAATACGAATTTTCTGAGGGCGAATTTCGAAAATCGGTTTAGACAGCGTAAGTGCGACTGATTTGCAAAAATTCATTTTGAGGAAAGCCATTGGTGTTTTTGGCTTATACAAAAAAANATTGTTGAAAGCAGTGAAGTACAGTTGTTTTAAGACAGTTCTAGATAAATGGTGTAGTGTGAAAAATGTGGCAAGTAACTTTGAAAGTGATGTCGGGCAGTTACTCAGTAAGAACGCCCTATTCATTTAATAATATATTCATTATTGAAGATGAAATAGTTTTTGTTTTGAAATGTGCATGAAAATAAGCAGTATATGATTGGCGAAGTCTTATGAATTGGTAATACTCGTATCATGCGATTAGGTTGTCCAAACCGATTTTAAAACTGCCTCTTTCGCTAACAACCTTCGTTTTTCACAAAAATTGCGTCCAAACCTATTTAAGGATGAAACGTAAGTATGATTTTTTTACATATCTTTCCTTTCTGAGTACGTCAAAATACATCTTTTACAAAAAAAAAATACGAATTTTCTGAGGGCGAATTTCGAAAATCGGTTTAGACAGGGTAAGTGCGACTGATTTGCAAAAATTCATTTTGAGGAAAGCCATTGGTGTTTTTGGCTTATACAAAAAAGGGGAATAGATTTTGATGTACTTTAGGAAAATGTGATAAACAGATCCTACACAGTCTGTACACTACTGTGATCCTTTACAGTAGTACACACTGTTATGGCCCATAAAAAATTGAAATTTGGGTCACTCAGTAAAGCCCATAAGTTATGACTCATTTGTTACCTATTTGGGTGAGGGACTGTAGCCCTATTGACATATTGAATTTACAGTTTAGTTAGCTAGTTAGAATAACTAGATTATCTCTAGGTCACCGAGGAGATTTTGATAAGCGTAATGAAAAATGCAACTCATGGTAAATGACTGTACAGTACACGTCGTACTACACGAGTCTCGTAACGAGAAATAAAAACCTTTCTAGAAAACTGTCTCGGTAAGATTTAATGTTGAACTTATTCGAATCTAATAGGGGAAAATGTATATGTGATAAAGCGCTGGAAACCTTTTTGCCAAGCGAAAGGACTAAAACTAATCAATTATTTATAAGAACATAGTTTACAGTTGTGGATGCGAGAACTTGACGTGCGAGAACTTGACGATGTTGCGAGAACTTGACGCTTTTTAGGAAATGGTCGTCAATTTCGAGAACTTGACGGTTTTTCGGAAAATTCCGCACTAAAAACGTAGCATTTTCGGAAAATTTGTGAGAACTTGACACTTTTTGGTAAATTTTGTGGAAATTTTTTGGTAAAATTCGTGCAAGAACTTGACAAAGAGAAAAAATTTGAAAAAAAAATGAACTCAAAACAAAAGTAAACTTGACCATCGTATTCGGCGTGACTTGTTGAGCAAATCATTTCGTTGCCTCAAAATTAAGTTTTGAAATTTTCATAGTGATAAATGCAAAACAAAATTACAAATGGTTGNTTTTTCGGAGAATACGTTTTTCGGAGAAAACGTTTTTCGGAGAAATTCTCCGAAAAACGTTTTCTCCGAAACACGTTTTCTCCGAAAAACGTTTTCTTGGAATAATGTTTTCTTGGAAAAACGTTTTCTTCCAAAAGCGTTTTCTTCGAAAGCCCACGGTGCCACAGTAGACTACTGTATACACTGTTATGGGCCATAACTTATGGCCCATAAAAAATTGAAATTTGAGTCACTCAGTAAAGCCCATAACTTATGGGCTTTATTGAGTAACTCGCTGGATTTTCCTAACGAATTTCGAATTTTCTTAATGTTTTTTCGCTGTTTTGGTTTTGCGAAAAGTCATCATTTTGTATTAATAATAGTACAGTCGTTACTCCCATTACATGCGCTCCTATTAGGGCCGTTTATCCCATTACGGCCGCTTTTCCGCCAAAAAAGTGATTTCCGGCCGTATTTAGGGGGTCAATAATTCCATAAGGGCCGTTTTTTCTTGACAGGCGTAAGTCATTTATTTGTAGACATATCTGTATTAAATTTGGCTTATTAAACCCTTCGATTGCTAGTAAACTGTCACATAAATCATGTACTAGGTTGTGAAATTAACAACATTTAAGCGTTCAATAAGCCCTTTTGATATAAATTAGCCCTATTAGGCGCGCTAATCCCATTACGGCCGTGTATCCCAATGGCCGTAATGGGAGTAAGGACTGTAATGTACATTAGTACGGAGTAAAGACTCTACTGCAAAAACATATTGAATTTACAGTTTAGTTAGCTAGTTAGAATTACTAGATTATCTCTAGGTCACCGAGGAGATTTTGAGAAGCGTAATGAAAAATGCAACTCATGGTAAATGACTGTACACTACACGTCGCGACGTATTACACGAGTCTCGTAACGAGAAATTAAAACCTTTCTAGAAAACTGTCTCGGTAAGATTAATGTTGAACTTATTTGAATCTAATAGGGGAAAATGTATATGATAAAGCGCTGGAAACCTTTTTGCCAAGCGAAACGGACTAAAACTAATCAATTATTTATAAGAACATAGTTTATATAACATAAATAACAAAAAGTGCGAAATTTTCTTGAAATTCAATTTTCCGAAAATCATTGAAGAGATTAAATGTAATGAAATAAGTTATTTCAAATAACCTTGCCACCTGTGTATATCCGCCAAAGGTCAACCTCAAGCTTTTCAGCAAAATAAAAAATTGATTAATTAAAAAATGGACACAAATTAAACTAACCATACTCGTATTTTCAAGCGAAAAATAAAAATTAAAACGGTCATGCCATTTACTTACGAAAAGTAGCTTTAGGTACGGCCCGATGAACTTTCGTCGTTTTACGCACAAAAATAATGGTATGGTCAGTTCATATGATCCCAAAAATGGATATGACGAGTTCAAGAATGATAAACACTGTACAAAAAACATAACGACCCCGGGAATGATAAAAAGGTGTGAATGTATTGGAAAATAAATATGTGTGGCGTTTATAAGCGCCTATTGGTCCTTTCCAAAGCTGACCACGATCGGTTTGCGATTGTCTTTATTTTGGTCCTTTTGAGACCACACCGATAACAAACCATCGGACCCCAAAGAGAACAGNCCATCACGTGATAAGGTAAGTGAAATGCAGCTCGCCCCAGATGTTGACAGTGTTCGGATACGGGCCAAGTTAAGCGAGCTCCAGAATTGAATCGTCCCGTCAATATGTCCACTAATGATCGCATTACACGAGCGACCTTCCTGCGCGTTTGTCCAATAAGTGCACAAAATTGGCGAGTCGGTGTTGGCCGCTTCCACCAATTGCCCATTAATTGTCCATAAACGAAGCTGGGAATGCCTTTCGGTGTGTTTTAACAATGCTTAATTTCTAGCCACTTTGATTTATTCCCGAGACCGTCACATTACTGTTTACCGTTTTGTGCAAATTTGGACGTTTGTCCCCCTACGGATTATAGGCGACTTGGGACCCTTAAGTTAAAAACACTGCCTTTGATTGTCCAATGAGCAAACAGAGACAATTTCGCCCGTCTGTGGCGAGGAGGCGACCGAGGTGACGGCAGAGGGATGGCCGAAGAGCGCTCGAATATACGTTTTTTCATTTAAATCCCAAATAATTGCCGTCCCATCATCCGACCCGGACACGATGATCGAATACTCTCGACAGATAGTAAATGCTGAAATGCGGTCACTGTGCCCAAACAAATATGTTCCATTCGAAATTTGGGGATTCCCGCTCACTGTGTTTGTATGAATTCTCCATGTTTGAATAAGACCTGATGACATGGTTAGAGATTAATCGCGATTATAATCGTATGGTAAAAAAGTGGGTATTGTCCCTTTTCTCCATGAATAATAATAATAATAAAATGTCGTCAAAAAAGTTTACCGTTTACGTTTTTTATAAAAAAATCTCTGAAAAATGAGACCCCATTTTAGACCTTAACCCTAGGGCCTATACCACGCAGTGTGGCGACACCTGTTCAGAGTGTTTTTTTTTGCAGAAAATGACTATCCCCCTATATTCGCATATTTGTTCTACAATACTGTTTAGTAGTGTACTGCTTAGTACTAAGTTAGTAGAGTATGTTTCCTCATTTCCTCGACTTTACAACAACATGAAAGGGATTTTTTTTCAAATTCTATAAAATCTGAACCGTAGCCTGATTCGTAGCCGATAACAATTTGTTTTCGGTCAAGGGACTCAACCACCGAAATTCGATCGTCGATTTCCGGTTTGAGCAAATTTAGTCGAATTCGACCAGTTTTCAAGCGCAGTATGCGATCATCATGATCATAAGTGAGTAAAGTGTTGCCCACTAATCGATTGTTTGGCGGTAACATGGCACAATCGGACTTACCAAACGCGACAACAGTTACGGCAAATGCCGGACTAAAGCCTTTCTTCATCGCCAATGTGGGCTCTGGGAGCGATGGACTGCCACACCTAAAGTTGTATTAGAATTAGTTGATATACAATTATACACCGGCTGCGTGGAAAGTTTGAAACCCTAAGTTCTAGAAAATGATTAGGTTTTTCCGCCCACGCGGCTAATGGATAACGAATTATCAAGATTTCATTGCCTACGCACTGCGCGCTGAATTTCCATTTTTCTCCGTCCATGCTAATCTTTGATTCTTATTTTTTCAAATGTTACAAAGGTCGAATTTAAGAGACTTAGAGTTTTTTTAAATACGCCGCCTGCTAAGTTATCAGGCAGCTTTCAAAGGTAGGAGTACAAATCAACGAAAAATTGTGGAAAAAACTTGCGGATAACAGCACGAGCGGGTCAACCTGCCGGATAAGCGCGCAGGCGGTGTATTATCTTGGACAACAGTTGTAATACAGTTTTGTCCAAAACTCATAGCACTCTTCAAGTAGAATATACCGCTTTTGTGTCAACTTTCTAACTTACCATATTCCCCACTTTAACCCCTTCGCCGTGTTGAAAACTTGCTCGGCACACTTTTCTTGGGTTTTGATTTTTTCAATGTCAACCTTTGACTTTGAGGGGTGTGGACTGGTAAAAAGTTGTCTGGGTGTTTGACCATATGTTTTGATCATCGTTTCGAGCGCCTTTCGCTTTACTGGGTCATCTTCCTCTTGAGTATCCACGCCGAAATAAGTCATCGGATGAAATACATTACAGGCCTTGACGGCTTCTTGGCCGCGCTGCTTAAAACCGAAAACAAGGTCGATCCAGCCGGCCAAATTCGCCGAAACAAAACTCGATTCAAGAGCTTGTCGATGAATGAAGATAAACAAACGGGCGTCATTGTTACTCCTAATTTTTTTTTAATGAAAATATGTGATTAGTCTCAATAAGGATGTTTTGTGTTTTGATAAAGTATCACAGTACTAGTCTAGTAGTAGCGTTACTATTGGAAAATCATAACAACGTACCATGGCGGGAGTGTGACATGGTGAACGCGCCGCCCATTTTGGCGAATTCCAAAATTAAAATTTTCATTATTTAGTAAAAACTCGGGCAAGAAGAAAAATTCCGGGATGAGTTCCTTGACGTCGGTCGCCGAATCGTGGCTAGCCAATCGCCAAGCCGTTTCCATCGAGTGAAATGTGCGGTCGGGTAGGTCAAAAGATTGATCTTGGTATTCGAGAAACATTTTCGTGAATGGTGGAAGACGAAGGAGAAAATGAAGTACAGTGCCCGAGTTTGAGTAGTGGGATCCGTAATGATAAGGCGCCGTTGATTGCGGATTACGCTTGAATTCCTCCTCAAGAAACATATAGCGTTCTTCGAACATTTCACGTTTTTCATCTGATTGTACAGATATCTTAGTCCTGGTTCAAAATCGGTGATTTTTCAAAACTAAAAACGGAAATAAGAGTAAGAATAATATATCATATAACCCGTTATGTTAAATCATTTTTGGACCGAAACGTATTGCGAATTATCTTACCGCCAAACCCTAATATTTATATTAGACTTTTTGGGCACTTTTGGTGGAAGTCAACCTATAATATAGCGACCAAAACCTCACACCTTATAAGGATAACTAAGTAATTTTCAGAAATGGGACCAAATTAAGACTTTTGAACCCTAATCGGAACCGCTAGATTGCGATAGTTCGCCGATTGAGAAAGGTCAATTTGTCCGGCTGTATAATTCGACAAAATGAACGGAAAAACTGGATATTGCATCAAATCATTGAAAGTTCTTCCAGCAGCTGAATTTAGAGCCATTAAATACGCAAAATTCGACAAATCCCCTTTTTGCCATTTTGAAGTCATTTCGGTAATGTCCTCTTTTTTAATGTCAAATGGCGAAATCGAGTTTTCAAGTTGATCCATTACTCGCTGAAATAGGGTTGTCAAACTGAAAGATAAAATTCGTACGAACTTTTTTCACAGAATATTTTTGCCGTACGAATCAAAATCTGTATGACATAATTTCACTTTTGGTTGTGAGAAACTGGAAAAAACAAAATGAGAAAAAAAACAATACGTTTTACTGTAAACTTTTTCCTTTACATTGTATTTTATTTTTCTATTTTATTTTAAATTTCGAAGTTTTCAATTTTTCCAACTTTGAAAAATCGTATTTATTTGACATCCCTAGCTGTCGATCATCATTGGACGCAAAGGCAAACATCTCCGTCTCGCCATTGGTCAGACTTATTTCAAGTGCACAATCAATCAGCCCAAACCACCGCGCGTTAATTTTCTTGATGGAGTCTGTGGGCCACTGACGGCAAAATCCGCTGTCATCAATCATACAGCGCGAGACAAAGCATTCGGAGAGCGGCACATCGCCCACGTAAAACACTTTCTCTTTTGAAATGAGGAATTCGCCGGTTGCCTCGTGCTCTGGTGTGATGCGGCGGCATTTTTCTGCCAAATAAATTTGTTCATGGGTATGCAGCCATTCAATAACCGCTGATGATGATGGTTATAAAAACGAATTTTGGGGTGGTACATTTGTTCTACCCCAAGCGGGAATTAATAACCTATTCATAAAGGACGAATTTGAGGAATATAAAAAAAAACCATATGTGAGATATGACAAATCTGTGAACTTTACTGGTCGGCCTAGTAGAAAGCCAGATAAAAACTAAATGAAGTGAGCACAAAAATTATATTTTGAACCATGGCTTGAGTGTCTTCGGCGGGGTCTTCGCGCAAAAATTGCCCCAGAGGAATATTGGTGGGTTGCTCAATATTTGTACTGTGATAACTTTCCAAGCCTTGATCCTGTTCGATGCTTACTGTGCGGACAAATTGCGCTTTTATTCGCGGCATAGCGCGTTCGAGTCGGCGGCGCTCACGGTGTGGCCCCTCGGTGGGGGATAATTGCCACACCTTACCGGTGCCGCCCTGAACATGCCACACCGCGCGTTCATGGTTCAATTGGGCAACAATCTCCCGCCACGTATCACGCGAGGCAACGTCAACGGCGGCGACGGATTTGATACGCTCGTTTAGCCGCCTACGCAAAACATTCTGACGATTTACTACAATTTGTGTAATGTCGGAGGCGCACTTTGATACACGGTCCGCGTAGTTTTTGGCTCGTTCGATCAATGTTCGAAACTACAAAATACGTCAAAAATCTTTTAAATCGTATGTTCAACTTTCAAATTTTATCGTTAAGAAAATATCAAGCAATATTGTTTTGCTAAAATACTAATTTTGTTTTGTTAAAATACTAATCTGCGTCGACTTGTCATAAAATTCTCTTAAACATCATTTAATAAATTAAAAACCACTCATTTTTTTAAGCGAATGATTTAAGAAATTCCATTGTTTGTCTTTTTCGATAAATATTTTCGATAAATATCTCTTTTAAAAAATGACTTCAACAGTTTTGTACATATGGTGTTTGTGAAACTTTTACAAAAAAAAAAACGAAATTCAATTATTGACTATCAAAATTGTAAAACTAGCGTCTTATAAATTAAGTTATTACGGGTATTCAGAATCAATGCTTTAAAAAATCGCTGATTATTATAGTTTGTTAAAAAAATTGGAAAAACACATATAAATTACCTTCTTTCTCGTGCCCTTTATCCAAATCGACCTGTCTTTTCGTTTTTGATCTTCAAAGGACCTTTGTTCGGTTTCTGCCCGATTTATTTCATCATTAATATGTGCCGGAGGATCGTATCCCATTTGGGTGATTAAAAGTGAAAGTTCTTTTGCTTGATCTTTCTCCTCAGTTGTTAAATTTGCAGCATGATAGAATCTTAATAGAACAAATAAAGAATTTTGTATTTACTACAATCGTATTTATTCATTAGTTTAAGTAAATCGAATCTCGGTTAAATTTAGGTTTATCTTAACCGACATACCATATAAGTTATATGATATAACATATTAAATCACAGGGGTGTTATATGATCTGATTCAATATGACCCCAGCTGCAATATGATCTCCTTGAAAAGTCACTCACGTGAGATATTGAAGATAAAGCTGTATTTGCTGTGCTTCATATTGACAACCGTTGAAAACAAATAACAGAATATTTTTTCGGTTGAGTTCCCTTGCAATCGATAATGGAATGAGCCGCGCCTTCCCGCCCACTGGTGATATCATAAATGTGATTAATTGTGCAAAGTGGGGCGCTAGTGGAAGGGCCAATCGCTGGGCTAGACGGGTCTTGGGTGTTCGAATTGCTGGCTGCTGTCCAAAGGAAACGGCCTCCGATCAGGATTCGAAATCAGATCAATGTGTGTTTCAGTCTTGTTAATAAAACCTTTAAATCTTGAAAAAAAAAAGACATTTTTTCGCCAGAATGTCAAAAAAAAGTCATCATGGCTGTCTGATATCGGATACAGCGACCAGAAAAAATACTGCATGAAACATTTTCAGGTATACATCATGTGCTGTTACACAACTTTATTATTTTATAAAAAAAAAGAAAAAAAAACGGACCGTTCTTAAACCATGTCAGGGCTCGGCACGAAAAGCATTTTTCAAAGGTAAGTCACAATTATTTGAGAATGTAAAAAGCCAAGCCAAGTCAAATTTTTTCGAGATGGAAACAAGCTAATGAAAATCCCTGGCTTTGCTGAGCCCAGGCTGTATCATGTATTCGAAATTTCGCCATTTCTAGCCAATGACAATGCTCAAAAGCGGAAAATTTTGGCGGATTAACCTTTCGCCACAAAATAAAAAAGACCGATTTAGACGGTGCCTGTACATAATATAACTTTTTTTCCGCATAATTTAAGCGGCTTTAAGAAAAACATCTTAGTAATAATTCGATACGATTCTAAATAACAAAAAATGACACTTAACTGCCAAAAAATGTACCCCATTCTAATTATTTATTGCGAACCCTGCCTCCGACACCCAATGCAATAGCATGTAAAATATTTGTGTCGCAAAAATGGAGTCAAAGTCGAGCGCGTCATTTTGGTTTGAGTGTGAGGTATAGGTGGATTGTGATGAAATGTGGGAATGTTTAGCGCTCAGCTCATCGTTGAGTAAATCATTGTGTTGGCTGCATTTTGCCGGGCCCTGGTACTGGATGCGCGCAATTGCATTTCGAATAATCAAACTTAAACGCGCCGTTATTTCAGACTCTGGAATCTTAAATTTCAAGCTGTCGCCTTCACCAGTTGGAGTTTGACCTTTGAATAGAAGTGTGAAAAATCTTACCATAAAACATATATTGACTGCCTGTCATTTGTTATTGATATGCCAAAAATGTTATTTTGAATTTAAAATTAAGTACGGTATTTATTCTTTTTCGTCTAGACATTATTCCCAATTAAGCGAAATTTAAGCCGATTTTATATTAAGAGTTTCCATTCGCTAATGAAACATTCCAACTCTATCCTTTGTGTTTGGGCGTAGAGGTTGAGGAATGCGGTACCCGTTCTGAAATTGAAAACAATGAACTTGAGCGGCGAACGGCATCATCGGAAAGACGCTCGGTGGCCAGATCAGTATTCATTAAAAGTGACTCNTCACAAAACGCGCCATGATCACAATCGGCATCTTCCGCATTATTCTTGCCCTCAAAGAGCTCATCCGAATTTTCTTCCGTTTCCTTCATTTCCTGATGTGAGAGGGCGTCGATGATGTCTTGAACGACCAGAAAGTGCTCAGAATTGGTCGTGCAGCAACGTTGCACCACTGAATGCATCAGCGCTAAAGGGCAGGTTCACACATGTCACTAGTAAGATGATAATAGATACTTTATACACCACCTGACGGGTTATATTACCTTTATAAACCCAAAAACGGGAAGATAACCCGTCAGGGCGGTAAAATAGTTGGAAACCTTCATACGTTTTGGTCCAAAAAGTGGTAAGATAACACAATCTTGAGAATATTACCACTGTTAAGTTATTCCGTAAGGTGGTGTTTTATATTTAATCTTTGTTTAAGATGCTCCTCAATTTTATTATTCAAAATTAATGCGCCCTTTCAAGTCCATACGCCCATTTCAGGTAAATGTGTCACCAACGAAAAATGGTCGGAATAGGCGCAAGGAGTGTAATAGTTCAAAAGTGTATATCAAAAGATTTCATGAAAAACATATTTTTATAGTAAATTCTCAACAAAAAATGTTAAAGCCGAAAAAAACGACAATGTTGAACCCATGCCTAGCAAAGCGGGCGAGATTGGCTGACTCTGATCAGACTGTCGACTTATAACATTGCATAAAACAATACTGAGTCCTCGATCGAGCATTGTGTCGCCAAGTTCATTGTGGGCTTCGAACATTTCTTTGACGCTCCAACAAATCGAATCCGATAATAAATTATCACTGTGGGAGTTTTCAATTAGCGCCAATAGGGGCGCAACGGCCGGAAGCGCGGTTGGATCTAAATCTTTAACGGAAATCCCAGAGCCACTGTTGCATTCCAATAAGGGTTCCGCGTCAGGGATATAAAACCTTGTGATTGAATTTATCACGCTCCGTGCTCCCATTCAATGGTCCCTAATAGGGACGTTTTGAAGACGCTATTTCCAAGAATTAAAAGCGTGGGAGTCCCACGGTGGGACTACTGTAAGCCCTACAATAAGCCATTCACGCACATGATAAAAGTAAATTACTTTTTTTTTTGTAAAAATACATGAATATATTGTATACATTTTACAATCACTTCTTGTTTGGTCCTCGCCCTATCCCCCTCAAAAATAGATGATATGTTTCAAGTCACACCTATGCTTTTGGCCTTTGTGTACACGAGTTCGATCCCCACCATCTCAAAACTTTTTTTGTGTCCAACACCTTTGATAGCAATTTTGTACAAACTTATGTCCCTGGTTATATCCCTGCTCTGCCCGGCTTGAAACCAGCAAGATGGCCGCTTCGACCAGCTCACTGGTGGCCGGGTGTTGGTAGAGTTGATTTGCAAAGAGCAAAAAACCTCGAGATTTCACCAATTTGTTTTTACAGATAGTCGGCGCTCGCTCCAGATACGAATTGAAAACGCGGAGAGTTGCACATCTAATATTCGCATTCTCCGAGTTCGCTAGAACAATAAGCGTTTGCCAGTTAAGTACCTTGGTATCGGTTTACAGACCTGCAGCTAAGTATTCAAAATAGTGGCGAGACCTTGTTGGTTGCATTTTAATAATTTAAATTTAATTCCATGCTTTAAATGTAACCGTAGATAGTCCAATAAACCCTGCCTGATCGTTTAGAACAATTTGAATGTCAGAATCTGGTAGCAAAACAACGGCATGTCTGAGAACCTCTAGAAATCCGACAACTAAATTGTAGGTTCCAGGATTCAATCGGCTCATCGACGACGAGTCCGAGTTTGTTCGGCGCACAATTTCCCATTCCTGAGACGGGGATGCGCGTGCCAATTGGCCCATCTCGCCATGCTCCGAATTTGTATGAATTTCCTGATCTCGAGCGCCACCACCATCACATAAATGTTGGGAAAGATTTAAATTGGCAAAACTCGTGTCATGATTGCCGAAAAATTCAAACGTGTCGGTTGGTGTCCCGCCGAGCGATTCCGGACCGAACAATTCACGCGCAACCCTGTTAAAGCGCGCAGGCTTTACTGGAATATTTTCAGACTTCAAATGGTTCTTCAACTTCTAGAAACTGTATTTCTGGAAAAAACCAGTTGTAATCAAGGTTATCAGGAAAATTCGTCTTTCAAAACTTAATAACGTTCGCTCAATTTAAAATAGGTACTACCTTGAAGGTAGTACCTTCTCAATATGAAGAAATCTTAATTTGTTGGTTAAATAGCCTGTGATGGAGGTGGGCAAGCTTGTGGAGGCGGTATGATACGATTGGTGAGATTCAAAACGCGTAGGTTATATCATACGTCTTCATTCTGATGGGCTTCTATCTCCTCCATTTGTCCTTTCATATTCTCTTTTTATTTGAGAAGGTAGTAATTTTTTTACATTGAACCATCCTTACATACATAAGTTAACAGTCTTAATACAAGTTAATATTTGTTGTTACATTCTTTTTCTCAATATTGTTCCAAATACCAATTGGACCATATCAAATTTGAGAAATAAATTTATGTAAAAATATCTTGTAAAATATTTACCACAAAAAACTCGATATATAAAGTAACATAAATCTTTGTCAAGCGTGCCGTCGATAGCTCAGTTGGCAGAGCGGGAGACTGTAGAGGCTAACAGTTATCTCTAGGTCACTGGTTCGAATCCGGTTCGACGGAAACTTTTTTGTTGCGTTTGCTTCATTATATTGATCTTGTTCATAAATATTTAACAAACAAATGCTGCGAATCGAATTTACTCCTTGTAATTGAAAATAGCCTAAATGATTTAGCTAAATCTCACCTAAATCTCAAAGTTTCCAAACAAGTAAACAAGTGGACATACATGAAATTAACCTCGATGATGGCGAGGGCCGAAAATTCGGCACATTAATAAAATGATGTTGATAAGGAGGGGACATAAATTATGTCACATAAGAGTTGTTTACAAACTTGTCTCGTCAGAAAATGATTTTGAATGTTTAAACTAATGATTTGTAGTTGTGAGAATAATTTATGGTATAAAAAAGCGACCCGCATTAAAACGGGGCAAGTATATTTATAATCTGTAATTGAAGAACCTTATCAATGTCCGAATCCGTTTTGGTGCCGAATTAAGGGATTTTGGGGATAAAACTTCCAAAACGTCGAGGCTTTGCGAGCGTTCCATTTTTTGCTGCATGCTTTTTGTATTGCTAGACTTTTCAAATTGAGGATAAAAGTAGAACTTCTTTCTCGTATTCGTCACATATGCTTCGGCTAGGCTGTATAAACTGACCTTTTGTTAAACCGATATAAATTCACACAAGATAGTTTGAGAAAAAATTTAAGAGTTTGCGAGAAGCAAATGGATTTTTTTTAATTTACTTTTAGAAATTAGCTGCCACGGGTCACATCGTGCACATTTAAAAATTCCAGGCGGCATACCTAACCATAAGTTATGGTAAAAAAGTTAACAGTAAGAAAAATCGGTTTGAACAGCCTAGCTTCGGCTGGTGGATGAATAGCACAGCAAAAGTCAAAAACACGTGAGATGATTTTGGTGTCAGGCGGATAGCCAATGAGCGCCCGAATAAGTTCGATCATTGTGTCGGCAACAATTGGCGAGATTTCAAGCTCGGGCCGCTCAGAAAGGGCAATTTGTAGCGTTTCGAGCAGTCGTAACACCGCCTCCGATTCTATCAGCGTCCGCAAGTTAAACTCGCGATACTTGTGCCGCTCATCAACCAGCGAGTTAAATATTGTGAATTGAAGTTTCCACGTTTCCGGATGACGAGACCATATAGTACAGTCGAGCATAAGAGACTATTCCCAGGGTAACAAAACGTATGTTCGGAACAAAAACAGACTGACGGTGCACTTCGCCGTGCCCGCCCTAGTTCACAAAATTTTGATTTTAGAGTCCTAAGGGTGCGCTGTAAACTGCCAACATAAAGTTAGTGCGAAGTCATTAAATAATGCTATTTCAAAAAACATTTTGGCCCAAAGGTAGAACTGCGTGCAGTCGAAAAATCAAAGACCCGAAAACAACCATTGATGGTGGAATTATTTTCAATTGTCAATAATATCGATATTTTCAACCCAAACTTAAGGATATTGACATCGGTAATAACGGCATCATTGTGTTTGATAAGTTCGTGGCTCTCAGGGTCGAATAGCTTTCCGCGGCAACAAAAACTGGCCAGTGTTCGAATAAGCTCCGGAGGCGCACTACCTGATGTCAACACTTGTTTCACCATTTGGTGCCCTGTCTAGAGTTTGAAATTTTGCATCGACTAGATTTAAACGTAATGAATAACTTTGGACCCGAAAAACTTTATTCAAATTTTTAGTAGGAACAAGTGATAAATTAAAATCAATAAGTAGTATCTTATTATTTTTGGTTGGATTAGTTCGTATCTTACACGTGTGTTTGCGTTTCACAAAAAATATAGTATACAAACCGTCAATCTTCGGTGCAAATATAAACCGTTGTAACAAAATTTTATCAGAAAAAATAAGTCTTTAAAAAACTTACTTTTCTTCAAATTAAGATTAAATTTAAGATATATCACAAAAGGTAATCTAAAATAGTCATACTTTTAAAACAAAGTTTAAAAAAAGTTAATGTCAAAATCCGGCCCTGACAGTCGCAAGAAGTCGTTAGCAAAAGATGCATTGAGGTGTGTTGATGCTAACAGAACAAAAAGTGAATTTGCCTGTAATTAGGCTGCTCAAACTGACCTAAAACAACCATAAATCCACACGAGATGAAAGTTTTTCGTGGAAATTTCTGGTCTATCCAATAGATAGTATGTTTCATTCAATAACGTTATTTGAAAAACATTTTATCTGTAAGACCGCGTTGCCACGTTATCCCAGAGTGATATTTTAGTTTCCCCAAATAAGAGAAAGTATCAATATCGGGCAGTTTCAGCTTATCTTTTGACTTCAGAATCGAAACCCTCGCCCCAAAATAGATTGGATTGATAAATTTCAGTGTGAGTAGCCTAACTGTAAGTCTGCTGCTGCGTTCATAGTGCCTTTGTTTGAATTGAGCGAATTGGCAAATATGAGGAGAAAGGGCCGTACCCCGCCGAGTCGATACAGTGCCGAATCAAGACCTGCATTTTTTACCGAGCGTATTTGGCCTTGGAGAAGTGACACACGGCCTATTCGAGCCATTTGCGAATATGGATTGAAATCGACCCCATTGCCGGCTCCATGAGATTTGGCTGAAACTGCAAAAAATGACGTTTTTTGAAGAATGGGATTATAAAGGCGAATCTTCTCCGGCGCTGTTGCATCCCAGCATAAAATGAGATTTTCACGTAACTTGTCTAGGGTGGACAAACATAATAATTCCGTATCATTGATTTTTCCCCTTTGTTCTATATATATTATCGTATAAATTATAGGCTATAATATTTCAGTTATTATTATTATTATAAATTACTATTTAATATATAATATTATTTAACAATATTAATACGATTGTTATATAATTAGAAAACCGAAATTTTATAAAAACTAAAAATTACCAATCATC